>JASCZW010007471.1:0-65845 GCA_034211315.2 Aedes japonicus | reverse complement strand
GGTCGTAACAAAGCAAAACTGACATGCAACTCCTAACAAACAAGCCTTTACGGATCACCTTCCGCCCGCTCAAATCCCAAAACGGCCGTTCACAGATCATGAGTTAGCTCAATTACCGAGCCTTTGACTGGAAATTCTTCGAATCACGGCCCCTCCTAGCGAGCGACCGACCGACCGACCATACGGGCAGATGTATCGAAAGCAGCTAGGCAAAACCGGGTCGTTCCGTGAGGCAGCGAATTTAAATAAACCAATATTTAGTCACGTGCTCAGGATAGGACCAACTGCTGAGCGCTATTGATGAATTCCTTCCACAAAGATACTTTCGTTCGTGCGTGCCGTTCGAAGTCAGCGGTTCAGATTCGGATTAAAATTCATCACACCACTGACTGTGGTTGCTTGCCGTGGAATTGCGGTGGCCTAATTTGGGCTTATGACTGTTAGAGCAGTAAAATGCACAGCAGGTTGTTGCTTTCCTTATGCTGCTCCGCCATTTAGTGTCGTATGTTGTGTTTCTTTATTTTGGTTAATGCGGATATAAGTCATAAGCCAGAGCCAGTTTTGCTTTGGCTGCCTCCTCAACGGAAGCTCATTATAGATTTAGTGCTGGTGTTTAGTGCGTCAGTCGGGCCCCGGCTCACCGCCGGGAAGGTTGCGCCCAGAAATCAGTTGCATCAGGTGTGTTTTTATGAACGTTTTGTCTGCTCATACATCATAATCAGCCGCTCGGCGTTGTCGCTGGATTTGGATCTGCGCGGTTTGAAAGGAGGAAGTACTATTAGTGGAGTGTTCCACAAAGCGTGAATATCACATTTTTGAGCTACCGAGGCTCGGCAGCAATGGATTGTTGTGCCGTTGGGGATGAATATTTGAATACCTACATACATTGGTATGGAAAGCAGGAACCGTTGCACGCGCCGCTGCCGGGCCGCTGGGGGGTGGTCGTCCGATGAGAAGGCGGTGCAGATGGAGCTGCAAGCATTTCAGGGTCACGAAACAGGTACATTCTAACGGGTTGTAGTTTATTATGATTTTTTAACGGGGTTTTAACAGAATGGAAACTGACGAACACTCATAAATTAAACAGATAAACGTCAATCTGTGGCTACTTTGCTTGGCGGAAATTTAACAGTTTGACGCTACGAAGAGATGTTGACCTTTTTTCTGCATCGCAGCAGGCACGTTGTTAGTCGGTTTTGGGAATGATATCTTTCTAAACATATGTTCGGTTTGCCTCCCTATCGAAGCAAGGTGAAGTGTGAGGAAGGAAGTTGATAATTTCCAATCTGCATAAATAGGGGATCCGAATGCTAATTCGATGGGCATATAAATATCACCAACTGGGTTGCAGAAAGGTCGATTGGTGAAAAATTTGCATCGAATAAACCTTGAAATGGGAACGATTTGAAAGTATTTCAACACGTTTTGGACATTTGTTATCATTAGTTGTGGATCATAAATCGAATCGAGGTTTCTCTTTTTAAACTCTACAGAAAGACGTGTGTTCAGGATGAAGTTTCGTTTATAAAGTAAGAGTTTTACAGTTTTTACATCCGAATCAACTGCTCCTTCGATCCAACTCTTCACCCCCTCTCAGCTGATGGTCTCCAATCCAATCTTTGTTCGTAACATCGTTAAAGCCGGGACCGGAAGAGATTCGGTTAGAATGTACGCTTCTTGCATCTGGGTGGGTACGTAGACAAGCTTAACTTTTCCGTTTGCAACAGCTTCTCGGATGAAGGGAAACTTGACATCAATATGCTTGACACGCTTAGTCTCCTCCTTCTCTGCCATAGCTATAGCGTCTTGATTATCCTCGTAGATTGGTACAGGATACAGGTTTGGTTCACGCAAATTCGATAGTAGTCCAGTAAGCCAGATCGTCTCGTTAACGGAAGAGCTCATCGCGATGTACTCAGCTTCCGTGGATGACATTGCTATCGTATGCTTGGATGACCACACGAGAGTACAGCCAAACACCTTAACCAGGTATCCTGAAACGCGTTCACGATCTACCTCGTTGCTTGCATAGTCTGCATCAACGAATACTGTGACTGGTTGTTTATGCGGGTTCCTCTTGAAGGTCAGCTTGAGATTCTTAGTTGCATGAAGATAGCGCAGGATGCGCTTCCAGTGTTAATCTCCTGCAGCATTTTGAAATCTTGCCAGATAGTCCACAACGTAGCACAGGTCTGGCCTTTAGCCCAGCATCAAGACTGCCAACCAGTTCGCGATATGGATAGCTGCATCCTCCAGTATTCATTCGAAGCCGCAACTTAGTTTCAGCGGGTGTGTTGACAGGTTTACATCCATCCATTCCGAAACGTACTAGAACTTTTCGGATTAGCGCTTCTTAGGGTAGATACATTCCTTGTCACGTTCTATCTTGATGCCCAGAAAGTGATGTAGTTCGTTCAAGTCCGTCATATCAAATTCTCGCTTCACCCGTTCCTTACTAGAACTTCATTAAACCGACCGTTCCAGCAACGAGGTGACTGTTTGAGACCGTATAGGGACTTCTTTAATAAGCAAACTCCATTCGGCTGACTGGTTACCCCCTCTAGAACATGCATGTTCACCTTTTTCTGAAGAACTCCATTGAGAGACGCCGTGCCCAAGTAACAATTTTGGTTTTATGAGGGTTCTGAAGACCATGATTTGGCCATTAAGTGTGCTTTAAAACCACAATAAAACTTGAATTCTTACTTGGGTGGTCACGTCCATCTGGTGAATCTTCAGATCTCGGTTTGTAGCAACTGCCAGAATTGTCCGTATAGTTGAAAGTTTTGCCACCAGAGCAAAGATTTCTTCATAATGTACGTGCTTCTGTTGCATTTACCCTTTAGCAACCAGGCGGGCCTTGTAGCGCACAGGATTCACCGCATCAGGGCACCTTACCACCGTCCACGTTTGGTTTTTCTTCAAGGATGCTTGCCTCCATTCTGTTGAAGGAGCAATCGTAGCAAGCTAGATTAAGAAATTGTTAATAAACGTTAGTTCACATTCATCACAGCAACCAAAGCGGTCTCTCTTATACTTTCCTCCAAGAGCTTATGGGCCTTTGGAGCAGTATCGCACTACCTTGGCATCCAGATTCAGAGGACGCAAGACGGCCAGTTTCTACTGAATCAAAGCGCTTATATCCGGAGGGTCGCGGCTAAGTTTGGTCAAGACAAAGCAAAGCCGTCCCACATCCCGATGGACCCCAGATACCCGAATAAACAGCAAATGGAGGAGGATCCGATTCCCCTGGAACGAGGAGTTCCAGAGCCTAGTAGGTGCTTTGCTATACATTGCGGTGAATTCGAGGCCCGACATCACTATCAGTCCATCCATTCTAGGACGAAAGGTTAGCCGACCCACTCAAGCCGACTGGTGGGAAGCAAACCGCATGCTGCGGTATCTCTACACAACCGCAAACTTGAAATTGCAGCTTGGAGGTGAAGGAACACTGGAAGCCTTCGTGGACGCTGACTGGGCTGGCGATTGCGTGGACCGGAAGAGCAATACTGGATTCGTGTTCCTGCTTGGTGGACCTATCAGCTGGACAGCAAGGAAGCAACAGTGTGTCACACTTTCATCGACGGAGGCGGAATACGTCGCACTATCCGAAGCCAGCCGTGCTTTGCTTTGGCTTCGCAAACTCATGAACGACGTGGGAGAAGTGGTCGCAAATCCCATTACAGTGCAGGAGGACAACCAAAGCTGCATTGCAATGCTGCGATCCGAAGGAACAAATAACCGAACGAAGCACATTGACACACGGTACAACTTCGTCAAGGATCTGGTTAGTACTGGAGTCATGGATGTTATCTATTGTCCCACAGAACCGTGATTGCTGACATCCTCACGAAGCCGTTAGCAAGAGTCAAGTTGGAACAGCTATGAAACAAGATTGGCCTGCAGTGCGTCGAGCTTGAGGAAGAGTGAAGGAGCAATCGAAGCAACTCGACCTATTTGCAATCCAATCGTAGCAAGCTAGATTAAGAAATTGTTGATAAACGTTAGTTCACATTCATCACTCAACCAAAGCGGTAACTCTTATACTTTTCTCCAAGATCTGTCTCGTGTGGATGACCGTCAACCTCATCATAGCATGTTGGACCCTGTAGGGATTCGTCAACAGTAGAAAGGGCTCTATAGGGGGTAATTAAATCCGCGAACCAACCTGGGGCCTAGCGATTCTGACCACTGCCCAGACAACCACAAGTCGTATAACAGTGTTCAAATAATATCGTATGTTCCTGTATTTTTAGAGTCTTACATCGCAAATAATTGTGTTCTTTATCGTGTTATGTTTTATGTTAAATCGTAAGGAGCAAATTTTCGACTTATATACGATGTGTCATTTATTCATCGTACTTGCGTTACAAGCAAAAGCGGATGAACATCGCTAAGCTTTTTAAATCCGAATTTGTTATTACAAATTCAATCGCATACGATATCAAACCAACCTCGTTTAAAAAGAAAACAATGGAGATTTGGCACGTATATGGCCTCTCCACTTTTTTGCACGTATAAGCTTCATATTTTTTGCATTCTACAACGATTTCTTTACTTTACATATATGTTTAGTATATCATAAAGACAATCCTTCAATATACGTGCATTTTGCGTTGTCTGGAGTCGGACCTCAGAACCAACTCCTTACAGTTGTTTCCATTCTTCGGTTGTGATGGGAGCGCTGATGAGTCGTCTTCAACAGTAGTGTCAACGTCATCGTCATCGTCATCAACTTCAAGTTCATCATCGGCCTGCTCTGGATTTTTGCCTTCATTTTCAGGTCCGTCTTCAGGTTCATTTCGTTGCTGCTCGCCTTCCGTATTGACTGGTTCAAAAAATGGAGTAACTTCTGGAATCATCATCTTCGAAGCAACTTCCTCCTCCGATGAAATCTCTTGAGCCTTGACTGGAAAGCGTTTCTCGTCGAATTTTACATCAGTTTACATCCAGTCGGTGAGAAGCCCAGTATTACACAACGAAGACCAGTAGCATCTAACTTGCTCCTCTTTTGTTTCGGAATCCATGCAGAGGCTAGACATCCAAACACCCTTAGCTTTCCAACATCTGGGTTTTTACCGTGCCAGCATTCAGCTGGGATGCGGTTTCCCTTCAGTACTTCAGTTGGGCTTCGATTCGTTAGGTACACCGCATTCAATTACTGCTTCTCCCCATAAAGACTTCGGCGCTCCAGCCAACGGTCGATTCGACTTGGATCCCTTGCTTCGTGTAGTACGCTGTAGTAGCTCATTCGAGAAATATTCTTCCAGGATCACACCGCAGGTCCGCAATTTTGTCCCAAATTTTGCTGTTGCACGCTTCTAAACCTTGAAGTACTCGAACACTTGGTCTTTGCCCTTCATTAGGTAGACTACAGCAAAATGAGTATAGTCATCGATAAACGAGAGGAAGTAAGTACTGATACCCTTCTGCCGTCCTCGGTGTAATCTGGCCACAGACGTCTGTATAGATGCGCTCCAATGGTCTCGTTGTTCTCGGACGACTCTTGTTGAACGGCAATCGAACCATCTTGCTTTCCGCACACGACTTGCAAAATCCACCATCATTCAGAACTTTACCAAGTCCTTCAACCATTTCGCACTGTTTCAGCCGTCGTACATTCTTGTAGGTCAAGTGTCCAAACCGTTTGTGCCATAACTCCAAGTCACCTTCATTACCTTTCGCAAGCATAGCAGAGCCGGGTTTCACCAATTTCATGTTCAAGCAGAACTGGTTTCCACGTAACATCTCCACAACTACAGTTTCATTATCCTTGGACACCACTGCTCAATCAGGCTTGAACTCAACTTTTACTCCGGCTTTCAGCAAACGCGACAAAAACAGCAGATTGAACTTGAGGATTTCCACACACAGCACATTTCCGAACGACAGCGTCAAACCATCTCCATCCGGGAGGACCTTTCCTTTCACAGTGCCTTCTTTAGTACACCTAAAATAAAAAAGCAAGATTGTAATGCAATTTCGCATGATTTGGTTTCATTTCCCGTAATGTATCGTATCTTGGAGAGAAAATGCAACATTGGTCGTAGGAAAAAAAAAAAAAGCAACACATCAATTCGCTGAGAAAAAGTCAATGTGTGCGTGAGGTTTTGCAGTTGGTTAGTAGTAGTAAATTCAATGGCTAACACAAGTGAGATCCGAACCGCGGCCGTCAGCGTGACGGCTCTTCATTGTAACCTTCCAGCCACCATAACAAGTTGAGGTGATCGGAATAAAAGCCCTACAGTTGCTTCGGTTGTCGAGGCACTCAACGTTACAACAATGAAGCAAATTTCGGTCGCACACACTTACATGGTTTCGTTTATTTCATTAAAAATCATGGTGACTTGATGAGAGGGAGATGGGAGTGTGGTGACGAGTGAAAATAAAAATATAACACTTGACAGCGGAATAGCAACAGTGGCAAATGGCGTAGCGACGATCTATATCGTTGTCTCACCCATATTGAGAAGTTGTTGACGGTTGAACAAAAACCCAACGGTTGCTGCGACTGTCGAGTCACTAAGCACACAGCGATAACCGCTTGCACACACTTGTATGGCTTTGTTTATTTCATAAAAAGCGTTGTGGATCATGATGGGCAAATGGGCTATAGCAACAAGCTTTCCACCTTCCTTCGCACTCTCAATCACCAGCAGATCGTGGAAAAACTCTTCACTGTACGCCATATGACGACTTGCTTCTGAGTCAAGGATCCACTACATATCGGATTCCTTCATCAGATCTTTCCTTCCTTCCTGATTCAGCATCAACGCAACTTCTCTATCCCCGGTACAGTCGCTACTTGTGCTTTATCACGTCGGTGCTTAATCTTCGGACAAGCAAACTTCTTGTGTCCTTGTTCACCACATTCAAAGCCTTTCCCTTGGAACTTACTTTTCCTCTCACCGGCTTCGCTGCAAACACTGATCCAGATGCACCCGAAACACCATTCCCTTTGGAACTATCCTCTCTTCCCGACCGTTTCTGCTCTTCAGCCAGCAAACGCGCTTTCACCGCGTCCAATTTCAACTGGTCATCTTCGAGGCTCTCCATAGTCGTTGTGACAACATCATACGACAATGGCAACGAAATGAAAAGCTGACTTACGGCATCCAAATCCTTGACAGCAGCCCCAACTCCCTTCAACTGGCGAACAGTGTTCCTTCTTCCATCTTCAGCATTACGAGGGATCTTCGAATGTAGGTTTGCGTTGCAAAACCCTTCCTCGCAAACGTATTCGCCAGGAGTTCCACATTTCCTTTACGGTTTCCTTTTCACGCACGTATTCCAGATGCGAATCAGCAATGTACGCCACTAGAAGAGCCTTCGCCTTTCCATCCTTTTCTTGAAACGCCTTCCTCTGCGCTTCCTCAGCAGGTACATCCACCGTGAGCATCTCTTTCACGCCATGAGTCGACAACTGCGTTTCTACACGGAACTTCCATACGTCGTATCGTTCGCCTGCAAACTGGACAATGCCGACTCGACCTCAGAGGGCGGACGTAACTGGGCCCATAACCTCTCGAGAAAGACGTGTACTGGATGAAGTCTCGTTTAATAATGCAAGAGTTTTTTGTTTTTTTTGTCTTGATTATCGAGATTTTCAGCCTCAGGCTGGTTCATTCCGTTGTAGTCAGTCAAACCCACTTTTGGGCATTTCCATAACTTCTCCGGGAGTAAGATTCGAACTCGTGACTTCAGGCATGAGAGGTATGGATGTTAATCAATACGTCAGAGTCTTCCTACGATGTAAAGTTTTACGGTAGTTTATAGAAAGTAAACAACTCTTAGGTATCTACGGTAGCAACCGAATCAACTGCTCCTTCGATCCAACTCTTCATAAACCTATGCTGATGACCAGTTGAATCAATTCTGCCAGAAAACACCCGGATTTTTGTTTTGTTAAATCCCAGCGGCAACTGTTAAATCAAGTTCCAAAACAATTTCCACTGAATCAAAACGCCAGCTGCGAAAACGATGTTTTGCTAATTGAAAATAATTCAGATCGACGATTCGCGACGATGGAGCAAGCAATTGGTTGGGAAAATATATTGACAACGCTAATTGGGGCCAATCACGTTTCACTCATCGGCTGGTGACGCCGCTTAATTTACTTCCCTGTCAAACCTTCCCAATCATCACATCACATGGGCCGTTAAGGAAACGATACCCCGATACCCCCTTTATGCTAATATCATATCACGCCGCGATTCTCTCACTAACAATTTCGCAACCTTCGTCAACATCGTCACGTTTAAATGGCACTTCTTTTTTTCTTCTCTCTGTCCTCGCATGTCCCAATAATTTTTAATAAACTTTGCAAAAGACTCCCCCTCCTCTCACCATTGAACTTTTCTTTTGTCACACCGAAAATGACAAAATCACGACGGCAAGACCGGAGGATCGATCCCAAAATAAATTTCCATTCACGGCGAAGAAAGTCGTTTGCATGACTCCATCGAACTCCCCGCCCTCACTCAGCCCAAACCACAGTACAGAAGGGAGAGCAAGAAGGGGTCACATCATAAACTCGCTTGATTTATGGCCGTGTGCTGTACTGCGTCGAAGAATGATGATGTCGTTACTTTTCATAAAATATGCAAAAATCGAGCCCGCCGCAAGTTTGCCGGGTTGTTGACCGGCGAAAAGTGTTTGAGGTGAAATAATGGAGAAAGTGATGGTTCGCGGAGGTGGCAGATGGCTTATTTTTAAGTGTTCTAGATGCGCTCGAACTGCTGTAAATTGAGAGCTGTAACAATATAGCAATCGAAAGATGGAATAGCTGTTGTTACACTCTTCTATAATTTCATTTTCATTAGAATAAGTTACGTATATACTGCCATTTTTGTTAGGTTTGCCAAAAAATCGTTTTTCCCCAATTCCAACGTAAAACTGCACGTAATTTAATAATTATTTCTAGACTAACAGTAATGGGCAGTATTCTTAAATCAACGAAAATCAAATCCTATTTGTCGTGACCTGGTCACGGACTTGGAGGCTTCGACTTCATTCTTCGTGACATTGTGCACTTGCGCCAGCACAACTGGGCTCCTCAAAATCCGTGAAATAACTGAATCGTTCATGCACATGTACCTTCTACGATTTTGTTTGAACACGCTGGTACGTGAATGACCTGCTTAAGAGTTATGGCCCAAACACAATGATAACGGAAACGGAAAACGGCAAAGCCCGATCTGACTATGCCTGCTTGTCGGAAAGAAAACAGGCTAGATCCAAGCCGATGAAACATCGAAACGGTTCTACGCATTGTTTTGACGGTTCCGTCGACGACGAGAAAAACTTGAGTGATCTCGGTCGTTGCGAATCAAAACAGAGTGCACACAGAGTGCGCCTCAAAAACAGAGTGCACACAATAGATCGCTAGAATAACTATCACAAGCCACAGTGGTATATGAGCGTCTTTCCATACGTCAATTTTTGCCTGTTGAAGTGGCGGACTTGTTCCGTTGCTACAACCTAGCCCACAGTGGCATGTTAGGCAAAGATTGACGTCCATGGTTTTGAGTACCACTAGACACATGCCCTTTCGCTCAACTTTCAAACATCTGTTTGATTTCCTACCTGCCGTGCACTGACGGAACTTTCAATACTTTCTCTTCATTTCTATCATTCTAGCAAAAAACATTAATGTGCACTCTTGGTCACCCCATATATCTTGGTCTCTCATGGTGATGAACGAACATCTTCTTCTACATCGTACTCGTTACGCACGGAGAATATATAACATAACAATAAAAGTATGAATTTGATTGCTATACTGATCTATTAGACTCGATTTAACACAAATTTGTAAATATACCTTTAAAAATGAGCCCATGTAATAAAATATTGTGAATACAATAACATAAATAATTTCGTCAACAAAAGTCACAAATAATCCTAAAGTGTTGATTGATCTTAATTGAAACAAAACATACAAAAAGCAATATAAGTTGTGGCATCATTTTCTTGGTATGCTATAGGTGCCACTAACTCTTACTACGTCGCTGCTTAACTTACGAATCAACGTCGAGAATTTTCGTGTTTACGAATTAACAAGCGAGTGTAATTAAGGAAGTGACCATGGGTGAGATGTATCTGATTATAACAAAAACCTTGTCTGGATCTACCGTAGAAGCATTTATTGCCTCTAAAATCCCCGCAAGCCAAATTTGGTTACTTTTGCTTTATTAGATCTAGAGTTATGAAGAAATTTCAGTTTCATTTGTATGACAGCACTCCTTCTAGGAGAGGGGAGGGGTCTCAAACTACCATAGACACATTTTTCGCTACCAGAAAACCCCACATGCCAAATTTGGTTCCATTTGCTTGATTAGTTCTTGATATATGCAGAAACTTCTGTTTCATTTGTATCGGAGCCTCCCTTTTCTAGAGAGGGCAGGGGTCTCTGACTTCCATAGAAACATTTCTTGCCTCCAAAAACTTCCGCATGCTAAATTTGGGTTCCTTTGCTTGATCAGCTCTCGAGTTATGCAGAAAAATGTGTTTCATTTGTATGGGAGCCCCCCCCTTCAGTGAAGGGAGGGGTCTTTTACTATCTTAAAAATATTCCTCGGTCTTAAAAACCCCTGCATAAAAATTTTCTTGCCAAATGGTCCTTCCGCTCGCGAGTTAAATCGTGACAAAGGAAACCCCAACTTATTTTTATATATATAGATACTGTACATTTCCGGTCCACCGTCTGGAGAATACACCGGAAACAACGTCTAAAATCTTATGGTTATCAAAATGATAACCCTACCTAAATTCAGCGTTCCGTCTACCAAAACGAACCATGCTGCTAACCCTACCCCATATATCCAACATCCCAGTGAGTTCTCGTGGAAGTGCAGAGGTGTTCTCGGCTTCCATCAAAGCGAGTATCACGTCAACATACTCCTACGCTATCCTTATTTGACCTGCATGGATGTGGCTGGCGCTGGTATTGCTTTTTTAAATTCTAGATCGCCAGTTTTTACACATTGAGGATGACTGTTAGTCCCAGACATCATCTGTTGGTTCTCTGTGTAATAACAGCCGATCTGGCAATAACAGAGTAGCAACCGCAAGCAGTCAATCATGCTCATGCTCATGCTCATTTAAAACTTGGTGGAGATAGGAAAAAAAAGTTCTTCCAAAAAGTCAATTTACCTCCACAATTACTACAATGAAGACAATTTGCCGGCAAAATTATATGACCAATTTGAGGAAACATTATTTTTAAATGCATTTCAAACTGACCATAATAAGATAATATGATTGAGTCTAAAAACGGCACATCAGACCAGCATTTTACGAGTCGAGAAAAAGCATTTGATAAGACTAAAAGGAATTTGAGAAAACAAGGTTTTCGGACCGTGATTTGCCTTTCAACTTTCCGACCAAACAACTTCAGGATGCATCCAACACTGAGATGCTTGAATCGTGGACCAGCAAACTTCTCCAAAAGTTTTGGACGGGTTGTTCAAATTCAAAAAATAATCTGATCGCAAACGTGGTTCCATAAATTCTGTGATATTTATAGTTCTAAGAAAACAGCAATTTTCATTTCTAAAACTGTCCTCTACTTTTAAGCTATAGCAGCAGGTTTGGACCGGACAGATGAAAACTACAGGACCAATTGTAAACAATGGCTTTAAACATCGATTTCTATGAATCTCACAACACTCCTTCGAATTGAAAGCAGCATCTGATACACGGAAACAAATCCGTTTCTGTTTTCATGAACAAAAAATCATGATACGAACTCTCTTCTTATTTTATGAATTCGTGACTCTTATTCATGGTTTCATGATTGAAATGGCAGATGCGAGTCATGAACTTAGGAAGTCTTGTTTTGCCTCTAATCTTAAATTGTGTAATCAACTTCATTAGTCAAGAGTCTTTTCAAGAATAACTCTAGCGTAGTCAGTACATCCACCAAGTACTAACACAGCACTCGTCATCAACACTAGGTTCGAATCCTGAAGGTGGATTTATTTTTTGTTTTAATTCAGAGTCGGTAAAGTAGATTTGGTAAATTCATGGATAAAGATCTCAGTATCAAGAATTCAGCTCATGGTTTTGACCCGATTTATTCATGATTTCATTACGGCGGGAAAATAGTTCATGATATCATGAATTTTGTTCATGGTGTATATTCATAACACGAAAACACAACATATTCATGAAATCATGACCTGATTTTCTCGTTTAGAAAAACACATTATTTCCAGTGTAGAAGAATGTTTTCTCTACCATATGGATTAGTTGGACATCGTAGTAGTCTTGTGATTAGCGAGAAATCAACGTTTAAAGCCATTGTTTACAATTGGCTTTAAGGCCCTAATCATAAACGACTAAAGATTTGGCACACAGGTCGAATGAAGCAGCTAGGCTGAAATTACACCCCGTGAAATTCCTGGACCTACATTCAAATTAAATTCACGCTTAGGATCAACAACACCTCACAACCCTTTCCGGACAACCTCTCATCGATCCATCACTGACTGCCCGTTCAAATGATCCAGATGGTAGATAAAATCAAATCATTTGATTCACGCCCCCTCCTCCGCCAGGAACGGAACCAAGCTGAATCACCATCCCGTAGGAGGTGCTATTTATCAGTCCACGGATTGTCGGATTCCGACAGTCATATTCATCGTGTTGCTACAGTTGATCGAAACGAGGCGAGGAAATATTTTCGCGCACGCTTTTGATCGACGAGGACGATGATAATGATGGTGATGATGATGAATTGACACAACAACCAGCGCACATCAGGGACGCACTCCTTCGCTCGCCCTCTCCGGGCTCTGCTGGAATAGTGGCGATGATGACGCCGAACACTGCTGCAAACATCATGAAGCCAGCTGTGAACGATGATGAATGGTATTTGAGTCGCAAAATGGACTGACTAGCTGACAATCAATTTGACTTGTCTTGACAAACGCCGCCCATACACTCCACTCAGACCCCAGTCCCAGTCTGGACCTACGATAATCAAATTGGAATCCGTTGCGAATCCTGTTCGCACTTGATCGAATTTTGATTCCAATGTCTACTGCGATTGTTTTTCTTTTTTCTCTCTCTCTCTTCGCTCTCTTTCCCGGGGATGATGCCGGGCTATTTTTAATCGAATGTGCTGAAATCTCTGTTATGACAGCGCACAATTAGCTTATATGGAGCGGTCGAGCTTTGATCGTGTATTAGCAATCGGTGTTTTGATTGATGTTTAGCTTAGTTTTCTGGCACCTCGACGCTTATTTTCGCGATGCGAATTATTTTGATGACAGTTTTTTTTTCATCTCTTCGTCCGATCCATGATGTCATCCAGTTAAGCTCAAACACCGAACCAGTCAGGCAAGAAATTGAATTAATCAGATAAACCGGCAGGCTGATGTCATTTCTGAATAGTAAGCAAAAACAAAATCAAATACGAAGGAGCCCATTTTTCGAATGGAATCACATTTCCTAGCAACATTCATCGGCTATTATATTCAATTGAATTCAATTTCGCCTTCCCTGGCTCTGGCTCAGACCATCGAGGGCTTCGATTTCATTTCTGTTCAAACAAATTTCCCAACCATTTCATTTGGGCACGTATCGTCTGCAGGAACGACGGAAAAATTGCTCTCCTGATGTATGATGGGAAAACGTGTGTTCGAGATCGAGCGACGAGACGAGAAATGCTAATACAATGTGATATGAAAATTGATATTTCGTCGTTCGGTGAATGAAAAAATACATATTTTCGAGATTTCCTTCGCCTGATTGCCGTCTCGTATGAGGTCGTGCTCGGAGTTCACAGGCAAGAAAAGTTGCTCGCTCGAACATGGCATCCCCTTATGCTCCTGGCCAGTGCAGTGGGAGAAGTAAAGAACAACCAAGACAAATAACTGTGTAACATGCTGAACTATATGCGAAGGAGACGGCCACTCGAAAGTTCAAGGAAAGTGGAAAGTTTTCCTCGGGAAAAAAGTGACACTTCCTCGCTGGTCAAAGTAGTACGACATTATTGGTGTTGTCCAGCTGTGAAAACAGCACACATGCATGCACTTTAACGCTGTACAGAACAAACAGATGAGGCACTGAGCCCTCTACAGCTCTCCGACGACCGGGGTGTGGAGCAAAGCTGTCCGACGACCATGCTGGTCCCCTTCGGAGAGACATGGACTTTATTACTATGTTTATCCAGCAGGGTTTGGACCCGGATTTACTGGTGGAAAGCTCGTTGGTTGAGTTGGGGAACAACGAGGGGAGGGAATAAAATGTAGCTCTGGTGTATATTTTTCAACTCAAAACTTGTACGTGGCAAGAAACATTCGAACGTGCTCTCTGGAAGGGATGGGCCGATTTGAGTTGATGGTGTATGAATTGTCCCTTAGCTCGGGTCAGGTCAGGCGTTGAAGAGCTTCTGAGAATCATCCGGGTTTGTTTTTCCTCCCTGTTGCCTTCAACAATAAATGACAGTCATCTTTGGGCACCTGAGGTGTTTTCTTTCTAAACTGGCAGGTGATTCCGAAAATCTAGCCGACTGTCTTTATTGATAATCACATGCAGTGTCTCGGAGACTTTTATTATTAGAAAAGAATGTCCAATAAATGTTGATACGTCAGTCGGTAGAGAGGGATTCCATCCAGAATGTGCCGGAAATCCCAAAAATCATACCCGATCATCATTGATTTGGATGAAACATGGCACATGAGTTCGGTACGTTGGAAAAAAAAAATTCCACTGGTGTTAAGATAATTTGGGTTCAAGAGTAACTTTTGAGATGGGCGTATGTGTTTTTTACAACATTTTACTTGAAAAATCGTAGTCCAAAAACCATTACATTTAGAGAAAAACTTTATATAAGGGAATTGTAGGGAACTAAAAAGCCTTTCTTAAAAAAATATACACAGAAAAAAATTTTTTTTTTTCATCAAGAAAAATCAAAAATAATTACTAAAAATAAAATATCTAAAAAAACATATTTTTAATATTTTTTCAATTTGTTGTATGGAAATTTGACAAAAAAAGACACGTTTTAAAAAAAATTCTAGGATGGACGCTCTTATAATGAAAAAGTTTTTCAAATAGCGAACTTTGGTGTATATTTCAAATTTTGGTTATTCATTCTTATAAATAAATTTTGATGTTACAATATGGTTTTGGAGATCATTACAAACAATAATGATGATAATGATAAACCACGTAAACGCAACCGTTTTCAAGATATTTCTGATTTTCTTTCAATAAAATTTCAAAACCTCAAAAAATACGCCCTTTTCATAAATTACTCATGATATTAAAACAACAATAGCTAACGATTGTTTCTCTTGTGTTTTTAGCCTTTTTAAAACACATGTATGTGCCTCTTACTTACTCTTAACAGCTCGTCGATTGAAAAAGCTTCACTTAAAGTTATAAGACAAAAATAATGAATTATGGTTGGATTTATATTTATATATACCATTTATTAGTCTCGGTCATTGATAATATTACAGAAACATTATATAAACTATTGATTGACTATTGACCTTCGTGCTTTGCAAGAATTTAGCTTGTGATACGATGTACTTGTTTGTTATTCCAAATTCTGCAATTACTCTTTGATTTGTCCAAGATTGTGGTAAAACCGAAAGTATCCTTACTTGATCGTCCTCGAAGTTTCTGGATCAGCATACCGGTCCTTTAGCTGCGCGATTATTTCGTCATATTCGGCTGCTTTCACTTTCAATTGTTCCAGGTCATCCTCCTCCGCTTGATCCCCAAATATGTGTGTCCGAATGCCGTTTGAAACATCTTTGAACTTTTTGCGGGCATAATTTACGTTCAGGAACTTTTTAGCCGATATTGGCGAAACGTTGATTCCAGCTACGCCCTTGTTAAATAGCTCAATACTATGGCGCCTTGAATAATCTTGCACACTGCTATCAGATGGCACTGACATTAATGATATTGCCGATGGCGTTTCCTCGAGACCATACAAGTCTACTTGCCGTGATGTAGATGGTTGTGGATCCATAATGTTAGTAATTGATGGTTTCTCACTAGGCTCCGAAATTGCAGCATGGGATTGTTCCGTTCTATTTAAATGCAAACGACAATTATCACAAATCATCAAAGAAGTGTCCAAATGTGTTTTGCCCATAAACTTGAGTTTTTTGACATTTTGTTCGGTTAATTTACGAAGGTTTTTTGAGCACCGTTTAGTGGAAACGGCATACAACACTTCTTCATGTTAAACTCCATTTTCAGTTCACTCAGATAGATTTTACTGATGAATGCGACTATGTATGAGCATATATATTGGCTGTGGTACCTTTGGAAATGCAGGTATAAAACATCTCTGGTAGTTTACAGGCAGCGTACATTAGCTGTTTTTTTATGAGAAGATATACCTGACATACGTTATAGCTGCTATTTGTCTACCTACCTTAAACAATATGTGTTACTTTCATCGCTACATCACCGAACTGTTCGGAGTGTAGTTTTCACACACTACACCCGACCTCTAACATCGTTGGAGCTTGGCAAAATAGTCAGCAGTTCGATTAATATGCTACTTCTATATGACCCTCCGCATAATTTCACCATCTGTCCATTTCACACTTGTCGCCCCTGCGACATCTATCTCGCTGTTTCTTTCATCGCTTTAGCAAATTCGCTCCCTTCATTCTCTGAGTTGCGTTCAGGTGATTTATCATTATTATCATTATTGTTTTTAATGATCTCCAAAATCATATTGTATAATTAATTTTCATTTATAATAATGAATAACCAAAATTTGAAATATGCACCAAAGTTCGCTCTTCGGAAAACTTTTTTATTATAAGAGCGTCCATCCTAGAGTTTTTTTCAAAACGTGTCTTTTTTCTCAAATTTCCACAAAACAAATTTGAAAAATATTAAAAATATGTTTTTTTTATATTTGATTTTTAGTATTTATTTTCGATTTTTCCTCATGAAAAAAATTTTTTTTTTCAGTGTACATTTTTTTTACAAAGCCTTTTTAGTTCTCTACAACTCCCCCATATAAAGTTTTTCTCTAAATGTAATGGTTTTGAACTACGATTTTTCAAGTAAAATGTTGGAAAAAAAACATACATCCATCTCAAAAGTTACTCTTGAATCCAAATAATCTTAACACCAGTGGATTTTTTTTTTCAACATACCGAAGACGTGTACCAAGTTTCATCAAAATCGAAGATAGTTGAGTTTGGTGACCGACCGATTTGGCGTGGAATCAGTCTAGAGGTGATTACCGTGAGTATTTTCTGTAGAAAGTTAAATTATCTTTCGAGGGAAACATGACGAATTGCTGCATTGATTGTCTTATTATGTACACACTTGGAAATTATGGTTTTTACACGACGCGTTATTGGCGTCCAGTAATTGAACTATTGCAGCACATGCGAACTCTGCATGTGGAAATACAAACTAGTGAACAGATGATGATTCTCAAATTGGTTAGGATTCTCGTAGTAGTTTCATCAGTTTACAAACAGTAACATTAATTTACGGAGTTTACAATCATTTCCAAAGAATAAAGTGACATCCACAGGAAGGAATTAAAATTTGCTTCTAGTACAATGCATGGTTTTTGGTGATTTTGTCAAAATTCTCCCTTAAAATGTTCCTTTGAGCGTTGATATCTCAGACATTTCTCAAAAGATTTTTAAAATTTTTGCACCAATCGATCGAAAATATGTCTGTTCAATAATTTCAGTAGAAAACATTGTTAATTTTGGGCCATATACTATTGAAAAATTCATAAATGTTTAGCCTAGTCCTAAAAAGTACAGGGTGTCTGTAAATTATCCGTACAGACTTTATCGGCATGCCTAAACACAACCAAGCGGATTGAACTAAGCATACCTACACGGTTTAACATCTTGAGCCACACACAGTAAGTTTGGTACAGTTGTGATTTCTAATTCATTCAAAATGAAACCGAATGATTTGCGCGCAGGTGTAAGTGATTTTTTTCGAAAAGGAAAAACTGTTTCAGTGATTGCAGACACTCTTAATATGGCAAAATCTACAGTGAGTGACGCAATAAACCGACACCAACAGCTTGGAACGCTAGAGGACTGCGTAGGGCGCACCGTTTGGACTTCACAAATACGCGAGATTATCCGGTGACGAATCAAGCGAAATTATTCGCTTTCCATCCGAAAGTTAACGAAATCACTGAAAATTTCGTAATCTTCCGTTTGAGCCATAGTTCACGAATGCTAAGGTTCTCCTGAACCGCTTATCCGAGGGCCGCTATCGGTCAGTGCTCTTCATCGATAAAAAAGTTTTAACAATCTTGACTTGAAGATTGTTTCGGAGACGAAACCGTTGCACGGTACTGCATGCGGCGCGAAACTTTTTGGTCAATTCACGGTCTGAGATGTTGGGGTTTGCCTTAATTTTCTTGATGACTATGTTCCGCAGTTGACGGTTGACAGTATTTGCCCGACGCTTGCTTTGAGGCTTGCGATCCGTCGACAAAGTTTTTCTATACTTGTTCAAAACACGTATTTTGGAGAAAGCCCAACACTTTAGCAAGTTTTGGCCCAGACCACGAAGGGTTCTTCTTTCTTCTTCTATTTTTTTTTTTTTCTGAAACACGTTCGAGCTGAAGAATCAAAAATGTTTGTTCGAATACTAAATTGGCCACACCTTAGAATATCCTAAGATATCAGACAAAAAGACACTAATACATAATTTGGTTAAGCCTTGAAATCTACAGGCACACATTTACATTTTAAGTTTTGAATTCCAGCATAGTTTGGACGACCTAGAACATCTGAAGATTAACTCATAATGTTTGCTGCTCTCCCAAAACAATCAATGAACATGTTTCAATACACATCGTAGCTTTTCATAGTCCATAAAACTTTTGTTACAGCTATAGGTCATAGGTTCTGACCTCTTGGATATCCCCTGCTTCATTTAAACCTCTTCAAAGAATAGAAAGAAACTCTCCAGAAACATAGTAGGTAATTCTTAGTATTTTGAGCAAGCATTTCTCAGAAATTCAAGTGTAAACTTCCCCGATGTTGAAAATAAAATTACTCAAAAGTTCAGGGCTTAGCAGAAGTTCAGGAAGAAACTTCCAACAAATTTAAGGAATATTTCCTGGAAATTCTGGATAGGACTTTCCCAATGTTTCCTCGGAGTTCAAGATGGGATTCATTAGCGGTTTAGAAAGAATAAGCTTAGGAAATAACTTCCCAAAAAACAGGAAGAAACATACTAGAGAGCGCACTACCTAGAAGTTCAAGAAGGAATTTCCCAAAAATTGGAGGAAAGAACTTCTCTGATGATCCGGAGAAGATTACCCAGAATTTCCGTAGGAAACTTCCCAAAGGTTTAGTTGGAAGTACACAGAAGTGCTAGAGAACTTGCAAGAGACTTTTTCAAAGTTCAGAAATTGCCAGAAGTTTAGGTGGATACTTTTCCGAAAAACAGTATAAAAAACTCCAAAAGGGTGGGGGTAGTTCCTAATAGTTCACGGAAGAAATTCAGGAATAAACTTCTCCGAAGTTTAGGAGAAAACTTTATAGAAGTTCAGAAGAGAAATTCTCAGAAGTTCTGGAAGAAACTTCCAAGGAATTTAGAGAGAATTTTTATTAAATACTTTTTCAATGTTTGGATTAATCTTCCTCGCCGTTCAGGATTCAGCAGAAGTGTATGAAGTAACTAGGTTCAGGAAAAAAAACGTATCAAATGTTTCAGGAACGTTGTGTTGTAGGATGGGAATTTTTAAGAAAATCAGGAGTGACTGCCAAGAAGTAGTTCACTTGCCTAAAGGTCAGGAGGGAACTTCCCAAAATTTTAACGAAGAGCTCTGCAGAAAATCAGGTGAGAGCTTTCCTGAAATTTTTGAGATAATTACTGACGAATCAAAGAAGAAGTCTTTCCAAAATTATTCATATGACCATGATAATACAGAGAAATAGAATGGCGCATTATCGCTGGCAATCTTGTCTACTTTGGATTCCGGAGGACACTTAGATCGAACCATGTTTGCCGAACTACAAAGTTGAGCATCTACAAGACATTAAGACCGGTAGTTCTCTATGGCCACGAAATATGGACATTGCTAGTGAAGGACCAACGCGCCCTTAGTGTCTTTGAACGGAAGGTACCGCGCACGATCTACAGTGGAGTGCTGATGGAAGACGAAACATCAAGGAGGCGAATGACCCACATATTGCTTCAGTTGCTGGGAGAACCTCCCATAGTACACATAGGTCGACTTCAATGGGCTGGGCATGTCGTAAAAATGTCAGATGACAGACCTGTTAAATGGTTCTCGAAAACGAACCGACACAACAGCGCAGATAGCGAGGCTGGTGAGGTACAGCCATGAACCGATTACAATCGAGACTACTTCTGTGTACAGCAGAGGCCACACCGGTCTTGGTATGATTGTATTGCACCAGTTTTTCCAAGTTGACAATGCCACAATCCGCACGCGTCTGCTTGGCACAGGTTCACTATAGGTCAATCCACGCTGATATTTAGCTCGTACAGATTGCCCTTCAAATACTCTTGATAATCACTTGATTCTCTTTCCGTTACATTGCTTCAGGATCATCAAACTGCACCGAAATTCCAGCATTTGCCAATCGTTTAACGGACATCAGGTTGTCCCGTAGGTTGGGGATAAACAGCATTTGTTTGTAAATATTTTTTTTTACGGCAGCCATCAATCACACCATTCGTTTTCGCCACGAGGGTTTTGCTGACCTTGGCAACTTGAATGACAATTGGCTAAGCCAGTCTTCTAGACAATGAAAATACCCTGGCATCATCAATCAATAACACCGATCCAGATCGTTCAACCCAGAGATGGTTTCTGACGCGATGTCGCCAGAACCACCGCATACCCAGATTAATCACCCAGCCACGCTGATATCACCGTTTAATCTTCATATTGATAATTTAAAAGATCTTTTCAACATACGTCAGACCAACTGACCAACATCATGATTTCTCCATTTGCGTCCAAGAAAATCCGTACCCAGAAACTGTTGAGGAATCAAACATATCGCAGCAACCACCTGAAATATTTAGATATAAATCCTAATCACAGCAACCTGTACAGACATGCACAAAGATTTATTCATTCCATTGTTACCTAACATCAAGATCGGTTCACTTTTAACTACGGTCTGCTTATAGGTTATGGGCCTTAGCAACGTGTCGACTTTTTCATCAAGAAGGAAGTTCCAGGAAGCTTTACACGCGGAGACAAATCTGGGATAGGATGGAGCTTAAGATTTCTACGAAGCTAACAATTCAATCTACGAAGGCCGGAAGCTCTGGACCGAAGCACTGCTAATCCGAGAAGGTTTGTGGACGTACGTGAAGAACAACTTTTCGGCGCAACCGGTAGCACCGGCAGCTGGAGGTGATGCGGCAGCGGGAGCAGTGGCGGCGGGTTCTTTGTGACCTTTAACGCGCTAACTACTGCCCTCGAAACGCGAACGTACGATGTTTTGACGCTGAACTTAATCCGGGAAAACGCTGGACGAGGTAAGCAAGCACCTGTAGCGCAGCCGGAGGGGCTGCTCTCGAAATCGACAGGACGGACGCAGAGTGTGTGCCATCACTGCAAGAAACCTGGCCACAAGCAACGGGACTGCAAGCAGCTACAAAGAGAGCAAGTCGGACCCAACGCCAAAACTGCCCGGGATGGTGGCAGCGTTGGTGGGAACGCAAGCCGAACGTTTCTTATCCGAAGGTATTTGGGTGCAAAGCATTTGTCCATGTGCCAAAGGAAAAGTGAAGTCAATTCCAGGACAAGTCGAAGGAAATGACCTTCCTCGGGTATTACAGTAACCACGAGGTCCACCATCATCAGCCAAGACGTTCGTTGCTTTTAGGAGGAGTTGGTCCAACCTGGTACCGACGTTCCCAAGCTGGAGGAGGAGTCATACGAAGACCTACTGCAGCCATTACCTGCTATGCAAACGGTGAGCCGTGAAGTCGAAGCCTCGCATGAAGCAGACGATAGCGACAGCAAACCAGACGTTTCCGATAACGACGACGAGAATTAAGATTCCTGTGATGAGCCTCCTGAGGAAGAAACTGTCGTACGAAGATCGCAACGGTCCAACAAAGGGGTGATAACTAACTATAAATTAGAAGAAAAATTAGTATCTTCCATTTAATTCCAACTACCTTTGCTTATCTTCGACAGATACGCGTATTTCGTCTACAATGTGCAGACTTCTTCAGTGTCTCGTACTAATAACTCGACTAGTGGTGATGCCACAATGATACCATGAAATCGGAAATTTTGCCGTGTAGTGGCTGAACCAAGAAACCTACGATGAAGCGCTGAAGGGAGCAGAAAGCGCATTCTGGAAAGCAGCCATGAAGGAGGAGATTCAATCGCTTCAATAGAACTCAAAATGGACCATCGAATCACTCCCGGAGGAACTTAAAGCCGTCCGATGCAAGTGGCTTTTCAAGCGTAAATTGGACGAAAAAGGACAAGTCATACGCTATAAAGCGAGGCTGGTCGCACATGGGTTCAGTCAGAAGTTAGGCACTGACTACGACCAGGTGTTCGCTCTAGTGGCAAGACGGCATACCTGTACGAGACCCTAATGGAAGATGTTTACATGCGCCAACCAAGAGGGTTCGAGAGTGCAGCATCCGGACAGGTATGTCATCTGAAGAAGAGCCTCTACGAACTAAAGCAGTCTGACGGATCAGAACCAGATATACTTCGTACTCCAGTTTGGTTGGTGGTTTGCTCACGGTAGCGATCAAATACGAGGCCAGATGTAGCACCAGCGTCTCGTTGCTTGGACGGCAGAATGCCCCGGAGTGCCGCAGATCAGACGGAAGCGAAGCGGACCATGCGGTACCTCTTGGCGAAGCATCGCCGACTGAATTTGCGGAACAACAATGCAGATTTGAAGGCTTTCGTGGATGCGGATTGGGCAGGTGATCATCGGGACCGCAAATCCAATAGCGGTTTCATCACATCACCTGAGGCCGAGTTCATTGCTGCAGCCGAAGCGTGCCAAGAATTACTCTGGATCCAGAAGCTGATGAAGGATGTGCACGAGCAAGAAAAATGAATCCTGCTCTATGAGGACAACCAAAGTACCATCCGCCAACTGGAAACGGAGCAGCCACAGCGACGATCCAAACATGTGGACACCAAGTTCCAGTTCAGTAATCTACTGTCAATCGGAGCATATGGTTGTGGAAATGCTCACTATTAGCAGCTGAAATATTCAGATATAGATCCTAATCACAGCAACCTGCAAAGACATGCATAAAGGATTTATTTATTCCATTGTTACCTACCATTAAGATCGGTTCACTTTTAACTACTCTCTTCTAATAGAAAACTTTGTAGTGGAATCCGGAACCCCTGCCAAACTGGATTATTCCGTGCACCAAATCTTTTTCGAAAGCACTCCTAAGTTTATTTCCTCAATTGCAAATATCCCATCGATTAAAAGAACAAATCGATTAATAACATGCACCAGGAATTCGAACATCAAACTGGAGCAAACCTAAGCATGAAATCCCGTTGTTGATCTTAGAACAATTATAAATCAAAGTTGGCAGGCTGCCCCCCATCGAGAGCGCAGCCCTCGACCCCCTTTTCTGGCCCGCCCATTGTGCAAATATGACATGGAGGCACTCGGGAATGCACTTATAAATATTAACAAGCACTCCTACTGCTGCTGCTGCTGCTGTTGCTGCCATCGTCATCGGGTGACAAGTTACTCCTTTATCAAGCGCCCATCTCGACGTCGTCTTGTCGTCGTCTTGTCGTCATTCAGTTATAAGCCGCACCAAACTCTGTACTGTTAATGGAAAACGGTCGTTAAATCTTCATGGCCTTTTAACTCTCTGGCCTCAAGTTTTGCCCGAGCCAACTAGCACTAGTTGAATTCCATATAGTTGCTGTCGTAAAAACCGGGTAAATCTAACGGGGTTGATCTGCTGCCGATTGGTAGGAGCGGAACACACACAAAAAAAGCTAAAGAGTGCACTTCTCGGCGCTGCATTCCTGCACTTTTCCCAACTGTCCCAGTTTGCTGGGGAAAAGGTGCATATTCGACTAATAGTGGAGAGCGAGCGCGGTGACAACTGATTAGAGGCGAAAATAGTTCCACTTTTAATGCTTCACTGCCCGGCTTCGTCACAAATGCTACTTCCTCCTACCGAGCAGGTCCCATTAGGTCGTTGAAGTTATCTTTTGCGGTCCCCCCCCCTCACGCCCCCTCAATTTTCTCGGTCGTAGGGAGATAAACTGTACCAGTCTTGGCGGGTGTAGATCTAACTGCTAGCCACTCTCCGGTGTCAGGTGAAGGAAACGGGCCTCAGGTAGGTACCCACTTGTTATTTGCGGTCCAGCCGGCGTCGAACCACCGATGAAAGGACGTGATGCGGTTCGAAGTTGGAAAATTACAAGCTTACCCGGTCGGTTGGTTGGTGTGGTAGCCGGAGCCAAAGCGCACCTACAGTGCCCAAATGAGAGCAATTTCCCCCCTCCGAGCTGGGTAGCAGTCAGTTTCGAGTTACAACGGGTTGGCCGTTTAATGGAGTTTTTAAAATCGTGTTCGATTCTGGGACACCACCATGATCCAGTGGAGGGGCCAGTTTGGTGTTCGAACATGGTTTTGTAAAACTGAAAACTGGGTGGCACAAAGTACCGTTGCTAAACTGCAACAGTTTGAGTCAATTGTGGAATGAAATTCGACGTGTTTCGGAAGGGTTTCCCATGCTCGGGGGTTCATTTTTTTTGTTTCGGGTGGAAACATTTCATTGGGATGGTGTTTTTTCATAACGACCACGTCGGTTTCAGTATTGTTGCGATTTCCAATGGACGATGAGGGTGTAAATTTGAACTAGCTTGGTTATTCGACCACTGAAAGTTGTACCTCCAAAGGTAGGCCATTGTATAGCTGCTCTTAGTTTCATGTAAGGGACTCCAAGAATTTCCATTTAAACAAAAAGCATGTTGCTGAGATACAATCTGAATTCCATTATTCAATGTGCACTCGCATTATCATAAACCGAATTGCATAAACTTCGTATCTTAAATTAGATTTAAATTTATACAACGAGTGCTACAGACGTCCATCTATTGTAACATAGAGCATTGTGTTGGGATGATTCTCTGACCATTAGAAGCAACCATATTCATCCAAATTCTTTCATAATTGCAACAAAAGGCTGAAGAAGTTCCTTTTAAATTATGTTGTTATCCTGCAACCAAAATTGTTACGTTAAAAATATGTTCATTTAAAAAATATTTAGAATTAGAAACACAAACAAAAATAAAAACGTGAACCTAAATAAAATAGAATTCAAAAAATAAAACTTTTTGAATTGAAGTTACACATTAGCATTCGAAAATATTTTTACAAAAGATATTCCGAAAAACCCTTACCTAGTAAACACTCATCTTATTTCCTTTCAAAACTAAGGAACAGATGAGTGTGCTGGTCGAAAGATCGTATTTGATAAACTTTGTATGGGTCCCTTCGCCTTGCTCAATCCCAGGCAATGAAGAAAGCGGACTCGATCGCATAGGTGGGCGCTCAGATAAATTTCACACGATGAATTTTACCATTTAGTACGTCAGAGTACCCTTTCGAGTTGGCAAACCGATTGAGACACCGGAAATCTAGGACGGTTGTTACATTCCATCATTCCTATTGTTTCATCGAGGGTGTGGTTTAAGGACCTGCACGTTAGCCGTGATTTCATCCGTGTGATGAGTAGACTCATATCCAACCACTCTCAGTTAGATGCACACCTCTATCGAATTTACCTCGTGGACAGCAATCTTTGCCAGTGTGGAAACGGTTATGACGACATCGATCACGCTGTCTGGTAATGCACGGATAATTACGCCGCCAGAATACGACTTTTGAATACCCTAGAGCCCCAAGAAAGACAACCTTATGTTCCTATAAGAGATCTGTTGGGATCTCGCGATCTGTGTTATATGCAATCGATTTATGTGTTTCTCCAAATGTCTAGTATAATAGTTTAATCTGCTTGTGTTTTTTGTTTCTTTATTTATTAGTTTGTTTGTTTTGTTCCGATATCTGAGGAGTCTCATCGTTGCCCAAGGGTAACCGCAACCAGGCGAACACAAAAAGGGAGCCCAGATCATACCGCACATCGTCAAAGTGCTGACGACAACTATCTGATGAGACTACAGCATCCCATTTCCAAGATCCTCTGTTCAATCCATCCCAAAGGCCAAGTCATACTACGCGTAATGGTTAATTCATATTACGGATCGACGGCTCATTGATGACCTCTGATAATGACACCGGCGGAGATGTACTAAGGCGCATAGTGGCTGGCATTCGTGCCTTCTTTGGACTCCAAAGGTCACTAAGATCGAACAAACTTCTCCGAACTACAAAGTTGACCATCTACAAGTCTATTCGACATTAATTGGAGCATTACCGGTAGTTCTATACGGCTATGAAACATGGACATTGCTGGTAGAAGACCAACGCACTCTTGGTGTCTTTGAACGGAAGATGCTGCGTACGATCTACGGGGGAGTACAGATGGAAGACGGAATGTGGAGGAGACGAATATACCCAGAAATTCCATCAGTTGCTGGAAGAACCTTC
Source organism: Aedes japonicus (assembly GCA_034211315.2). NCBI lineage: Eukaryota > Metazoa > Arthropoda > Insecta > Diptera > Culicidae > Aedes > Aedes japonicus. The sequence goes on along the minus strand of JASCZW010007471.1, from coordinate 39,242 downwards.
CATCGTTCACAACTCTAAAATCGGTCGACTACGGTGGGCTGGGCATGTCTTCAGAATGTCGCATGACAGCCCAGTTAAAATGACTCTCGCTAACGATCCTACAATTTGGGTCGATTGAATTGAACGCCTGTGAACCCTTCGTAGACAGCAAGGCTGAAGACGTGCAGCCAGTGACCGAATATAATGGAGACAACCCTAATTAACCTGTACCATACAGGAATGATATTATAAACCATTATTGTGTGACCATACCACTTACAGTTGGGATGATACCCCGCACTGGTGATTAGGCTTTCTTATGGTTATTGTTTATGCGGGAACTTCTGTTTACAGCAAAGGGCATCCTGGTCTTGATCTGATATGTAAGGTAAGTAATGGTATTTCCTAAAAAATCTCGTCGTGTTTTTCAATAGTTTAGGAATATTTTTTATTTTGAGTTGCTCTGTCTTAAAAAAACTATTATATGTGCATGACTTAAGAAATTTAACTTAAGAAAAAATGAATGGTAGACATGCAACATTTTTGAATAGTATTTTATTTGCAAATTTTTCAGGAACAATTTTTTCAGTGTATTTTTTAAAAAGCATCATTGTTTATCTACAGCTTCTTCTCAGATACAATCTCATAATAATCTACGGTTTTCAAATTATGATATTTTGACGATTAATCATATGAATATTTGAGGAGAAAGAAAAAGACATAGTAAGTATGTCATCAACCAACGTACCTTCAAAAATTTCTTCACCAAAACAGAATGCGACTGAAATTTTGATTTACTGTCAAAAATTTCAATCGCATGAAAAGCCCAGCCAAAATGAAGGAAATTTATAAAAAATATTATATTTGTGCATCCTTTTCGGTAACTCTGTCAACCGAAACTAGCTGAGATGAAAGCGTAAGAAGCGAAAGAAATTTTTGGAAGTGCATTTAATGTATTCAGAAACCACAGAAATTTTCATGCGTCTCTGACAAACGCAGGCTGAGGAGTTCTAATAGCTATTTCAGCTGATTTCAATTCAGTATGAATTCCCGCATCTAAATTGTAATTAATTCCCACATTCTACGAAGAATTAATTTCCACATTCAGATTAAAAGAATTTGTGCAAGTTTGAGTGAAACGCATATGTTCGCCTCTGTGCACTTAACGAACATTATCATCTAAAACATCAACAAAATTGTTCTCTGAACATTCTATTTACGAATATTTATGAACATTTCTGTGTTATCGAATCATCCACTCCATTGTTGGAAAATGAAGCGTTCCATACAGCAATCGAATACTCTTTATTCGTACATGAATACCAAAAACCCAATGACTGTGAATACGAGGAAGTCTTTGAATACCAATTAGTGAATTATGAAAACATCAAACTGAAATTATGCAATGTCAATTGGCAAACAATTCTAAGAAATGGAGGAAATTGCGAAACTGCTGTTGACAGGAAATATCTCGGATGTAAAACCACGTGGACAGAAATACAAAATCCTGGACCAGACGGAATTCTTTCAGTATTATGAGAAAGTCTCGCAATGGAACTTACTGCTGCACTGTTTTGGCTTTTCAATATTGCTATGTTTAGTCGCATTAAACCTTTACAATAGAATTTCTTTCTTACGCGCACAACGAAGTAGATCAGTGAAGCTACAATTCAAGACTAGTTCATTTATTCAGTTTTCTGATATTCTTGTACAAAGGGGTATATGGAATGAATACAAAGAATTTAGTACATTCGAAAGTGATTTGAAGTGACAGTTAATTATAGAGAAAAATGAAATCACACAACATAAGATCCTCCAAGATTGCAACATATCATTTGCAATCTTTCGTACGTTGATTTATCTCTTTAACTCGGTTTGATCTTCTTGGCATCATCGATGAATTTGCGGGAATGCCCAATGCTTGTTGTGTGTTATCGCCGGTTACGCACGGTTGACCTGACAGTTTATACAGTTGATTGATATGACGTTTCCATAGTTGTTGCTCTTCAGTTAATACCAAGTAAATAACTCGACCGATCCTCTTCTGCACCGTACCTCGAACGAACCGCTTTTTGTTTGGATGTCGCATATCGACTACCAAAACAGCATCACCTACGTTTATCTCCCTTACGGTTCTAAGCTGCTGGTGACCTTCAACAGACTTGAGCCGAGGTGAAATGGATCTAGCAGCCTTTTTTATCAAGTCCAATCTCAGGTTCACCTTCCTTCCGAACATACGCTGTGCAGGTGTATCGTGCGTGGTGCAGTGTGGAGTGTTGCGGTACACCAGTAAAAAATCAACAATCGCGTCCTCAAACATCATGTCACCTTCAGCTGCCATAATTTTCTCCAAGGACAGCTTCACCGTTTTGACAGCATTTTCCGCAGCTCCGTTTGATTGAGGATGAGCTACTGGAGAAGTCAAATGCTGTATTCCATTCACCTGCAGAAAATTCCTAAACTCGGATGCCGTGAATTGTGGTCCGTTATCACTAACAACGAGAACTGGTAGCCCGAAACGTGCAAATGTTGATCTTAAACATTTAACAGTAGCTTCGGTAGTAATTCGTGTCATCACGAACACTTCCATCCATTTAGAGAACGAGTCTATGACTATCAGCAGATACCGGCCACGAATCGGTCCTGCAAAATCTAAATGTATTCTCTCAAACACCTGTTTCGTCTCAGGCCATGGAGACGATGTCCTTGGTGGTGAACTCTAAATTGGCTGCACGACTTGCAATTTTCAAGCAGCCGATGAATGTCCGCATTCAATGAAGGCCACCACACAAATTGACGGGCAAAACTCTTTGTTTTAACTTCACCCTGGTGGGACTGGTGCAACTCATTCAAGATGCTATTCTGATAAAGTGCAGGTACCACCAGACGATTACCATGCAAAATCAATCCATCGCCGTAACTCAGCTCTTCCCGGACTGCGAAGTACTTCTGAAGCTCTCCTCCACACGAAAGTTTTCTTGGCCATCCATTGCAAATATATTGTTGTACCTTACGTAGCACCTCATCACTTTCAGTTGCTTCCTTTAACTCACCAGCTGAGACGACGTTTAGACCTGCTCCTACAGTGTAATGAACACTCGCTGCTTCTTCTTCGTTTTCACCCACAAGAGTCTGCTGCGGATCCGGTTTTCTTGAAAGATGATCTGCTAAGTGATTATTGCCTCCTTTGATGTACTCCATCACGTAATCAAAAGCTGCCATAGAAAGTGCCCATCGTTGCATACGACGACTCGAAAATACAGGTATTTCCTTACTTTCACCCAGTATTCCTAACAGGGGTCGATGATCGGTTCTTATGGTGAATTTTGTGCCATAAACGTATGGATAAAATTTCTTCAGTGCATATACTACCCCCAATGCTTCTTTATCTATCACGCTGTAGCCCTTTTCGGCATCCGTTAACGCACGAGATATGAAATAGCACGGTCGTTCATGTCCATCTAGTTGCCGCTGTAATAGCACAGCTCCCACTCCGACATCCGAAGCATCTGTTTCGATTATAGTTGGTAACTGTTGATCGAAATGTGCTAGCGCCAGATCTCCTCTTATTAGTTTGACTATCTTTTGCCAAGCTGCTCGACAGTCTGCGGTCCACTCAAATTTTGCTCGGTTTCCTTTTGTGCGAGTGAGTGCATATATTGGAGCCATTATCGTGGCCATATGTGGAATGAACCTTGAATAGAACGTAACGATTCCCATAAGTCTTCTCACCTCATGAACGTTATTTGGTTCGTCCAGGTTGATTATTTTCTGTTCCATCTGAAACGATTTGTGGAGACCCTCGTGATCAATGGTGAATCCTAAATATGAGATTTTGTCCTTCAAAAATTCACATTTTTCTCTTTTACCTTCAATCCTGCCTCTGAGAGTATTCGAAGCACCTTTTCGACGGTTTCCAGATGGTTTACTAGCTTCTCTTCGTCGCTAGCGCCCTGTTTTCCAGTAACCATTATGTCGTCAATAAATACCACGACACCTTCCACGCCTTGCAGAAGCTGTTCTATGATTCCTTGAAATATTGAAGTACCAGGAGTTATCCCAAATGGCATTTTGTTAACCTGGTAGATACCACGGTGGGTACTCCAACTACACATTTGCTTAGACTCATCAGTTAGCTCTAGTTGATTATATGCATCTCGTAAATCAATTTTCGAAAATTTGTACCCACCCTGCAACTGCGATAGCAACTCATCTATTCTTGGAATCGGATGCTTGAAGTCCTCGAGAAATCGGTTGAGAGTGACCTTGTAATCTCCGCAAATACGTACTGTTCCGTCAGCCTTGAGTATGGGCACTAACGGAGTTCCCCAATCACTTGTAGTGATCTTTGTTATCGTTCCTTTCTTCTCAAGAGATTCTAGCTGGGCATCAACCTTCTCCTTTAAACTATGGGCAATCTGTCGTGGGCGACGAAAAACTGGACACGCATTTGGTTTTAATCGTAAGTCCACTTTTCCGTATCGGTAACATCCTGGTTCTTCGTCGAAAAGTTCCGGATATTTTCGCAAGATGTTATCTAGGGCACCATCAGGATTCATATTCAGCATTAAATTTGCCTTCCGTACATAGTCTCGTCCTAAGAGAGGGGTCCTCCACCTGTCATTACGTACAGCTCCAGATTCATTGCATCGCCTTCCACTTGCACTTCAACTCGTAGTTTTCCATCTGGTTTGATTTTTTCTCCAGTATAACCGAACAAAGTAAGATCAGTAGGTTGTAGTTCACGATGGTTAAATACACTCTTGAATAATTCCATGGACATGCAGCTTACTGGACTCCCGGTATCTAGTTCGAATAACAGATTATGACCGTTAAGCTGTACTGCTCGAAAAATTGGCTTTTTTGTCTCTACTATCTAGTGACAGCATGTACGGTTTCATATTAAGATGAGACAAGGTTGGTGTCCCCGCTGAACCTTCACCGTTATCCGACGTTGCATCTTCGTCATCATTTGCGCCATCTGTTATGAAGTTGTTCCGAAACTTGCGTTCGATCTGCTTTTTACGACAAACCGCTTTCAGATGTCCCTTGCAGTGACATATATCACATTTACGATCTTTATAGAAACAGTCGTCCGAACGATGATTCTGCATACCACAAACCTTACACATAGTAGTGTATCCTTTTCGCTCTTTAGCTGGCGTTCTGGAATCTCTTCGGCCCACATAGTTGAAAGATTTTGCTTCTTGCTGTTGTAACTCCTTTCGCTCTGCAATTGCCAACGCTTCCTCAATTTTCAAATCAGCTTTTTCCTCCATCAATCGATCCAAAGTAGGACCTTTCCGCAGTCCAGTGATGAATTTGTCCCTTACAGCGAACAACAGGTTATCTGCAAACTCACATGTAGCTGCTGCACTCCTTATGCGACAATGGTATTCCATTACTGTTTCTCCTTCCATTTGGTGCAATTCGTAAAACTTCAATCGTTCTGCAAACACAGATGTTTTTCGTCCATAAAAGCTGATCAAGACTTTTTACAATCTCTTCGTACGACTTTGTTGTGATGTCCTCGGGGTGGCACAAATCGTTTAGCAGCCGAAACGTTTCTTGATCTAGTTTCATTAAGACATACGACGCCATCTTCTTTACGTCGGTGACGCCATAGTTTGTGAAGATGCTTCGCAATCGTTTCTTGTACACGTCCCATTCTGCAGACCGGGAAGAAAATACTTCAATCGCCTCCACCGGAATTATGCCCATATTATCGGTATCGTTCTCGTTTTCCGAGTTCTCACTCACGCTCTCGACCGAGCTATAATTATCTTCTTCACCAGAACCCCCTTCTTCTAGCGTTTCCTGTTGTTCCACAACAACTACACTCTCATCTAGTGTTTCGTCTAATTTTCCTCCCGGTTTTGGCATTAACTTTTATTTAAGGATTATCCTCGTCGCCAATATGCTATGTTTAGTCGCATTAAACCTTTACAATAGAATTTCTTTCTTACGCGCACAACGAAGTAGATCAGTGAAGCTACAATTCAAGACTAGTTCATTTATTCAGTTTTCTGATATTCTTGTACAAAGGGGTATATGGAATGAATACAAAGAATTTAGTACATTCGAAAGTGATTTGAAGTGACAGTTAATTATAGAGAAAAATGAAATCACACAACAAATATGTCACTGGAATCTGGAAACTTCCCAAAACGTGGGAAAACGTTACGATCCATACAAAAAAAAGTGAAGGTCCATACATAAAACGTGACAACATGGTTATGAAAAGTCACTTTTTGTGTGACATAATTTATGGACGTTCCCTAGTTTGGATTTTCGCCATGTACGTGCAAACAATTTTGATGTGTTGCTTCTCTTCCTCTGACGAAGTTTTGATAACTGAAGTGTCTTTTCTTAATTCAAAATAGAGGCACGCACGATGCGACACGCAAAATAAGGAGTGTGCATTTTTTTTAAATATACGATGAAAGTAAATGCCTCAAGTTTAAGTCGACCAAATTTTGATCGAAACACCCTTTATGCCATTCGTAAACTAGGTTGGACTTTATTTCTATTCCATCATATGAAGCACCCTGCATGCGTATAAAACATCCAGACATTAAAAGAGCGTCTTGAATATGCAATGGTCTCATTTGTAAACGACATTGCTTCGTAGCGGATTGACTCAGCAGTACTTTTGTTAAAATTAAATTTGTATTCGCGTTCTCGACAACTCCGAATTCAATATTTATTTTCCATAAGCCATCATCGTACAAATTGTGCAAAATTTGGGTCACCAAATCGTAAGAGAGCCCCTTACAATCAATACTACGAAACCATTGACTTTACAATGTCTAGGCATAAAATCATGTTTTCTCATACTGAAAACATGTTTTCTTATACTGGAACCATGTGCAAAGTTTCATCCAAATCAGAGAGGGTCAATTTGAGTCGTTCACTCATTCGGTAGGAAATTGCTCTATTTATGAAACATTGGTTGAAGTTAGTTTCCGACAGCTAACGTTTGCAAAAAAAAACAATTTAGTGATTTTTCATACGACTTACCTGCCTCCTGGTTGTGAATCCACCTATGCATCGTCAATCGCAGCAACCCGGTTGTGGGCAAGGATGCAGATATACAGAACATGCCTGTATTTATACAGACATTTAATCATGCATACAGACATCATACAGATTACAGACATTATACTAGACATTTGGAAAATGTTACAGACATATACAAACATTCAATGACAGTCTCAAGTTGGACCAGCTTATTGGCGAAAAAGATTGAACCAGTGAGAGATGAAGAAGTACAAGTAGGTTGGGAACAGCTTAATCAGGGGTGAGTGTTTAAATCAATTGTTAGGAAATAGGTCTTATACTCCTACATTCTCCAAATTATTTCACTTTTATTGATACGAACACAAGCTCTACCTATCGGGCTAATGATTTGATGTATAAATCACGATTGATTACCAATTTATTACAGTCATTTTGAAGATTTTAAATGCATCATCTAGAACACCATCAGTTTCCTACTTGCTGAAGAAGTTCGCTCAAATTTTTCCATTGACTATGTTGCATTTGTTCGCGTCCACCGGAGGGAATGTCTTCATCAGCTCCGGCTCTCATCTTGGCTTGTTGCCAGAATGTGATGTTGAACATTGAGTTAAATTTATTTCATATTTAGATGATCTGAAATCACTATTTATTTAATGTTGCTTCCAGTCATTTGACGTTGATCTATGCGTATGATTAAATTGTCTATCATCTGGCACTATCATATGCAATACATTTTCAGCAAAATAAAAATTAAATTAAAATAATGCCCTTATTGTGCAGTTTTGGATTTTTCTTACATCATAAAACAAATTTTGAATTTTCTTTGAACAACAATTTGAATTTTCTTAAAGCATTTTAAAAGTTTCATCCTATACTTTTACATGGGAGCTGTCGGATTTATCACCACTCGGTGTCTTCTTCTTTTTTCAAGTTAAATTCTTCAATTGTAACGCGAAGACTGCTGTCTCTTACCTTTGTTTGTTTTTAAACGAAGCATCCAGTTTGTCGTCACAGTCGCCTTGTCTAACATATCCGTGAGAGTAAATGAAATCTAAAGATCAGTGACAAACTCAAAGTTTGATCGTGTACGTGTGTCTCATAACCTGCTAGCAGACGAGTTTGTGATCATAGCAATCGATATGTTTTAGTTGATTGTTTTCGTGAGCGGATGGGTAAAACGAAGGAGCGGGTTGAGGAAATTGACGTTTGTAGCTAATCGTGCACTGGTTTATTTCATTTTGCCTTCGCACACATGCACGCAATCGCACTCATACAATAGTGTTAGTTTATGTACGGACTACGGAGCTGAAGAAAACATTTTCTTGATCGGAAAGCAATCCGCATGCTTTGATAAGTTTGGGAACTTTATTCCATGGTGAGTGTTTTGCACGATGGAAAGCATTCTGTTACTGTACTTTTTAAAAACGACTGTCCGTATTTATTCGTACAGAATTGCATAGCTTCCTCAGCAATAGGCCTTTTATAAACAGCAAAGTTCAACTACAGCACCTTATATAGCTGAGACCTTTAAACATGTTACATACATCTGCGACCCGATGGCTTTTTTTTAGAACAAATTGTTAAGCGTGTTCGTGAAGCTGGAAGTCTTAAAATCGCATTTCAGTTTTCGCGATACATAAGTGGACGGCAAGCAAGATGAAAAAATAAAAAAAAAGTTCAGGAGCGTCTCAGCAATCAATCAAATCTCCTATACTTGGCCGGAAATTACCACATCTTTTCGGTAATAAATCGGTTGAATCAACTTTTTCAAACTGAAAAGCCAATGGTGTACAATCTGAAAACAGAAACTAACAAATTGATATATTTGATATTGGATTGTTTCTTGAAACCAGGATATTTACAAACGGAGTGGTCGAAATTTCATGTAAAGTAAAATTTCTGTTGTACAACATGCACATTAGCCTGGGACAGAATTGAAATACCAGTTCCCTACAGATTTTTGAAATTCTTTTGGGTTCTTTTAACATTGTGCAAAATTTCAGCTTGGTTGGTGAAACTATGTTCTAGCGCCCGCGGTTTTAATTTTCCACAGGAATTTCTATGCAGAAATGTTCTTTTGCAGATAAAAATCTGGCGAGAAGACCCGTTGTCTTCTAAAAACAAGTGAATCTAATCATTTTCTGGCAATTTTTCCAAGAAAACTTTTCTTTGAAAACTGCAAAGCGATCCAACGATTTTGGAAAAAGTTATTAAGCTAAAACTGATTGCAATCCTAACGAAGGGCTCATTGGACTGTTTTTTTCTAGCAACACTGCCTCCTACAGCATGCCGTGCAGCCTGCTACTGCTGCGCGCAGCAACCACGTGGTGTGGGGCGTTCGCTCAGCTTGGCAGAAAGGCAATAAAATGCGCATAGAATCTTCGATATCCAATATCGTGTATCCAATGAGACAATGTACCACATCATATAAAACTTTAAATTGCAATCCTCTTTGCGTTAGATTCTTGAATATGCGATGTTTATAAAACATTCACAGAAAAAATAATTAATTTTAACAAGCGTGTAAAGTTTCGCTTCGTTTAATTGCAAGCCAAAGGAAACGTTAACAATGTTTGCATTCAACAATGTTTGCAATCTTGCATACAATAGGCTTGATTCAGGCGTTATCTGTCTTAAATTTACATGAAATATCCTATAATTTTCTGCCAAATCTACCATTCCTTTTATGTGCATTAGATAACGCAGAAAATTCAATGTTTCTTTTTATCTGTGTAGTTTCACATCTATTCGTTTGTCAGCATCGATAAATAGCGATGTTCAACATTTTTTCCATTGAAGCACCTTAAAACTAGAATTAAAACCCTTATACAGACAAATACAGTCATTTCCATGAGATTGATACAGACTTTTGAAAATAGTATTTGGCATCCCTGGTTGTGTATAGAGAACATTTGACAGCGTCATCGCCGTCATCAGTTGATTTGCAGCAACCATGGCGAAAACAGTCAAGCAACTACGCTCGGTGGTTTGTTCGTACTACCCCGAGCTCCACCCCGTAGTGAAGAAGTTGTACATCGTGAGGCACTTCGTGTCCATCGGATATAGCCGATTCGGCATATGTTACAACATTGGAGAAGGGCGAGAAGCTCAAACGAAAGCTCGGTTCTGACTTCCCGACAGTGCTGTGCGACGGTAAATGATAGCAGAAGCTGAAGAGGACGACCGAGAGCAATGTGGCCTCATCGGCCAAACGGCGTAGAAGTCGCTGGGCAAGATGGACAATGTTATCGGGGAGCGTCAGTCAAGCAGCAGAAAATCGCCCAGAAGGAGCGGCTAATGGTCATCATGGATGACAAGACCTACTTGACGCTGGACGGCAACTACTAAGTAGGTAAACGGTTCTGACCTTTGGTCTGGCTTCCTCTCATTAGACACGCAATGGAAATATATACAATTTACTGTGTTACAAAAATGTATAAAACTAGTAATTCATAATCAAATCCTCGCCTCCTAAATATGATATTTTAATCGAAAAATAAACACGATCACTTGATATTTCTTTCCAACTCCCTGTTTGAGTACGGTAATTTTTCAATCTTACTCAAATCCACCCCATTGGTAATTCAATTACCGACGCATCTGAACTCAAAAAGCTGTGCCTGCATTCTTTCCGAACCAAAACACCAGCTAGGCTCTGATTGCATTTTTCTCCATAATTCCCACACATCACCGTAAGCCGAGTGATCCGAGATTCTTGAAGAACACTTCTCAGCTAAGCAGGAGCCAGCAGGAGACGAGCGGTGGCGTGGGCAATAGAGGCATAGAGGCCTTGTTACCCAGAAACCTACTCCCCGGCCGCCCCATCTCGCGCCTCCAATCGGTCATAAACGATTCACTTTGGGAAGATTTCTCTCTCTCTCTCTTGTCTCCGCTTCTTGGAGGAAAGTCGAGTCGAGCTGGCGGCTGTGTTTTGTTTCGTAAGAACACGTGAGCTTTGAACCGCTTTTAGCTCCTTCGCGTGTGGGGTAGCGCACCAGAAGAGCCAGCAGCCAAAACGAACGGTCGGTCGGTCTGTTTTGTTGTGAAGAAAGAGCAGCAAAGGACCAGCAAAAAAAATACAGAAAATATAAGTCAGTGAGGCACATAAGGGCCTCTTGGGGCTCCCCCCGGCGGCATCGAGACGAAGCGAAGAATTATGCAATGAGAGGCCGATGCGATGGGGATGATGATGATGATGATGATGATGATTTTTATTGCCTCGTTCATGGTTGCACTAACTCACCTCGCCGAGCAGCACTAATACGTTAATGGACGGGAGAATGGGGGGGAGGTTGGAAGCGTCGTCGGAAGGGCCTCTACGAGCGCGCTTTGCTTCAAGTGTGAGAATTCAACCTGATGGGATATGGCAGCAGCAGCAGCAGCGGCGGCCGGAGAGATGTGTGTTACATAGAAGCAGAAAGAACGCGGCTGGCTGCTGCAGTGAAAACGTGACGTCTTAGGAAGGATGATGATTTCAAGAGGCTGATGTTGAATATCATAAAAAAATAAGAAACCGGGAAGCGCTTTGTGCTGGGCGATTCGAAGTGCAGTAATTTTCCCTCGGCCCGTCCTCGTCTTCGCTGATAGGTCTCCGATGGGAAATGTGAGTTGTTAACAGTTTTACTGGAGCTTAAAGTTTGAAACTGTGCTAACTAGTAAGAGGTGAGAAAAAGTGTTTATGGGACTGGTGGGAATTGTAGTCTCCAGCACCGGAGATGATTCTTTGATGGCAATGTATGTGGCTCTTGATAGTTGAGCTTTGACTCTTGACTTCAAGTTACGGGGATATCAAACGAAATTTTCACAAGTGTGTGTATAATTATGCAGCACGGTGCATATGGATACTCATGGAACTGCTGGAATTTAGATTGTAGGGTAACGGGATGTTATGTTCACCAAGATTTTTCATGCGGCCTATACAGCAAATATGTCATAAATTCAGCAACAATCTACGAAATCATGTTAGCATCATGTTGATCGGTATATTCTGAAGCAGTCAAGATTTTGGGGCTGTTAGGGCACAATGAAAAACCCATCCCGTTTTGATAGCTCTCCTCTCAGAAAAGCTTCAACTTTAATGATAAAGGTACACCCAAAATAAAAAAGCAAGATTGTAATGCAATTTTGCATGCTTTGGTTTCATCTCTCGTAATGGACCGTAACTTGGTGAAAAAATGCAACCTTGGTCTTGGGCAAAAAAGCAACACATCAATTCGCTTAGAAAAATTCAATGTGTGCGTGAGGTTGTGCAGTTGATTAGTAGTAGTAAATTCAATGGCTCACAAAAAAAAAGATCTCGACCCGCAACTGAGCTTCGAACTGCGGCCGTTAGTGTCACGGCTCTTCAATGTAATCATCCAGCCACCAGAACAAGTTGAGTTGAGCGGAATAAAAGCCCTACAGTTGCTTCGGTTGTCGAGGCACTCAACGTTACAACAATGAATCAAATGTCGGTCGCACACACTTACATGGCTTCGTTTATTTCATAAAACGCATGAGAGGGATATGAGAGTGTGATGACAAGTGAAATTAAAATCATTGTCATTGTCTCACCCATATTGTGAAATTGTTGACGGTTGAACAAAAACCCAACGGTTGCTGCGACTGTCGAGGCACTTAGCACACAGCGATAACCGCTTGCACACACGTGCATGGCTTTGTTTATACCATAAAAAAACGTTGTGGGTCATGATTGGGAAAAATACCTTTTCAGAATCATGCGGATTTCTCAAGATATGATTGCAAAAACTGCAATTCAAGCAAAACAATGCATTAGGTCCTAAGTAACATTGAGAGACTCTCTTTGTCGACTTTCTCTCGAAAGTCAGCAAATCGTTTTATAGACAAGCTATTAACCAAAGAGAAACTCTCAATGTTACTTAGGACCTAATGCATTGTTCAGCTTGTATTGCATTTTTTGCTACAATTTCAACTTTTGGGTGTAAGTACATGTCTTTTTGATATAACCTCTAACCTACAATTTAGTGGGCTCTTTCACATGTGCACCCTTGTGGATTTTTGGTCCTCGTCTAATCCGTAGGCCTTAACTTTCATTTTTAGTGTTTGGTTAATTAAAGTGCTTTCTAATATACCTTGATTTCTTTTCAGGATCAACTAATACAATAGACATACGACTGGACCCTTACTGAATATATTTCCACGGACTTCAATTTTAATTTAAATATATTTTCACTGCACTCCTATCTTTGTTTAGCTTTGACTTGCCAATGCCAAAAAGTATCGGGGAAACACATATTGACACGTCGTCCCTGTCCCGATGACACCTGTCACTGCGATCTGCGGCGACACTTTGACGTCTCATGTCCTCGCATCATAAAGGTCGATGGGCACGGTTGCCAGCTTGCCAGTTTCTGCTCCGACAGTCCTCTCCGGGTGTGATCCGGAGTGCTCAGGAGTCTCACTGTATTCTTTCAGGTCAAGCACCGCCAACCGTGACACTGGCCGCACCACGCTCTTCTGTACAATCTTCACGACCGCTTGTCGATGACGGCCATCTGGGCATCACGGCTCCGCGGCCAACACTAAGGTGTGTATTCGATGAAATTTGGACACACAAAATAGGTCACCAAAAATTTTCCTTGAGACCGATTCTTCTCAAACTTTCTGGAAATACAGTACTACTAGATGGTTGACATCATTGGTTTATTGAACCTCTTCTCCCAACCCAAATGCCCGCCCCTTTGCCTTGACCCCTTTCATCAAATATTGGACAATGATAGGACCGACTTGCTTACTTACTTTTAACCACACTTTCTTTAGTTCAAGTTCATTTTCTATCAGTTTTGGAATTTTAACGAGCTTTGGCTTCATGATTGCCCAAAATTTTTCAATTGGGCGAAGTTCCGGAGTGTTTGACGTCTGTTGGTACAAAAACTACATTGTTATCTTTGTACCAGTCTAAGACGGCCCGGGCATAGTGGCAAGCTGTCAAATCCGGCCAAAACAGTGTCGGGCCATCGTGAGATCTCAAGAAGGGCAGAAGTCGTTTTTGGAGGCATTCGTCCTTGTAGATTTGTCCGTTGACGGTCCCAGAGGTGATGAAGGGCTGACTCATTTTGCCACATCCGCAGGTTCGCTTGCCAGACAAGGAATTTTTTGGCGAATTTCGACAGTTTCTTCTTCCGTATACTCTCCGGAACGGCCAACTTAGAGGTGGCGACGTAGTGTTCCTGTCCTGGCATTTGTTTTGTGTCGGCTTTAATGTAGGTCTCATCGTCCATCACAATAAAGAACGGTTTTGTGAGCCACTCCCTGTACAGTTTTCTTGCACGAGTTTTGGCCACCGAGTTCTGTTTATCGCTCCGGATCGGTGCCTTCTGGACCTTGTACATGTAATCCAGAACGTTTCATTGTTTTCTGCACAAAACAAACTGAAACTTTCGCCTTTTTCACAACATCCCTGATCGAAATGTTGGGATAACGCTTAAGTTGCTTCAATACCATCCTGGCCTTCTCCGGATTCAATGTGCCACGTTTTTTGACACTATCATTTTTCCGCTTGGTTGTCTTATGGTCCTTGAACGTTTTGATCACATGAGATAGGGTTGAATGTGCGATTCCGAGCTGTTTTCCGATCCATCGATGAGAAGCGTTTGGGTTTTCGAAATTCGCCCAAAATTTGTTGGCGCACTATTTCTTCATTCGAAGCCATCACTGAAATCACTCGACCGATTTTCACGAAACTCATTACACAATCGACACAACGCAATGAAATACATTCAGTTAAAATTTCAATAATTTTTACCCACACGCTAAAAAGTTACAAATAATTGCGTTTGTCCAAATTTCATCGAATACAGTCTTTAAATCCCCTGCTTCTAGTGCTCGAGCTTTATCGAACCATTTCGGTTGCCGACGGATTACCGGCAGATATTCTAGCCAGCGTTTTCGGAATATGTCCAGCTGTCGCTGGATTAGCTCCCATAATTTCCCAAGGATTTGTCGGCGAACGCGCTGGGCTGAATCTGAGCTGCTCTTACTGTTCCATCTAGTCGTGGTTTCGTCCCGTTGGAGCTCAGCAACAGGAAATGGTTTGGCGTAAGAGCCTCTGCTTATGCAAATTCGAGGGGTAAATAGTCAGAGGCCTTGAGTTCACCATGTCTTCAGCCTCCACGACCAGTGTCTGCAGCCCCTCGCTGAAGAGCTCGGTTGGTGTTCCTCGGTGACCCACGAAACGACGAATTCAGGAGCTGCAGAATTCGGTAGTTAGTGTAAAAGCGACTTCGAGGTGGACATCGTGAACTGTCAGGCACGTGATAAAGGCGATCCACCGTTTGACAGCTTTACCACAAGGGAGTCAACTACTGTGTAGGTAAAGGTTCTTTCGTGGTGGGCAAGACGCGCAGCTGGAACGGGTGCCATCAGTGGAATCGCTCAACGAACTGTACAGGTAGCGCAATCACGGCTAATCTTTTGCACTACCAAACGAAGACTTGGAATGGTGTACAGCTGTCGGACCTCGTTAACCACTGTTTCTGCGTTTCCGTGATGGTAGCGGCGGTGATATTGGAGCATCAGAAGCTCAGTGACTCGGTGCTTCCTCGGAAGCATGATGGGATGGCGCACATAGTAGCAGATATCTTCAGCCGGATCGGTCATCGTCTAAAATCGGCATTAGCCTGTTGATTGAACTGTGTTTCACGATCATTTCCTGTCCAGTTTCGGTCGGCGCGTTGTTCGACTTCATCTGGGTAGCATTCACGCTGCACTAGCCTGATAATGGTTTCTTCGGCTGCTCGAAGCTCCGACTGTTGTCGGAATTTTTTCGGTGGTGGCGATCACTGTTTCATGGGTTCGAGGCCACTCTGCTTCCGTTGGGTCCTTGAAACCACTTGCTGGCTTGGTCGAAGTACGGGCCACTTCCCCATTTCGTAGCTTCATCCGCTGGATTGGCTTTCAACGGTATCCACCGCCACTGAGCAGCCGTTGTATGCTCCAGTATCTCTCCTACTCGAAAGGAGACAAACTGCCGATAGTTCCGTGGATGAGCTTTTAACCAGGCCAATGCTGTTCTGGAATCCGACAAATACGTAATCTTGATTACTGGAATCTCGAAATTTTCTACGACGAACTTCAACCACCGTGAACTAAGTACGCATGCCTGCAGCTTCAATCTGGAAATTAACCATGGGGTTTTAGGTTTCAGTGGGGCGACCTTTGATTTGGCAGCCACTAAGCAGCACTGCGGATCTCCTTCCTCGTCGAGCGTACGCAGATAGATCGCACACGAATACGCCGTTTCGCGTGGATTTCAGAAGACTGGCAAGTGTCTCTTGCAGCACTTCGGAAGTAACATCGAGCTCGATCATCTGAATCCATTTCTGCCATTTCGCGTATACTTCATCGCTGACCTGCTCGTCCCATTCCGTACCTTCGCGCCACATATCTTGTATTTGAACCTTGCTGTGAATGCTGTACGGCAAAAGTAACCTAGCGGGTCAAATAGAGTCATCATCAAATAGAGTACCTGCCGCTTCGCTGGCCGTGTAGCGTTAAGAATCAGCGCTTGTATTTCATCGCCCATCTGGGTAGAGAAGCTCAATTCGTCGGTTGTTGGGCTCCAGAGCATACCGAGCACCCTTTCGGGTTTCTCGCCTTCGGTTGGGTTCAGCTGTTTATCCGCATCTTGTTGTACTTCAGCTAGACGGTCAAGTACAGCCCTGCTATTCGAACGCCAATTGTGTAGCATATATCCTCCGTTTCCATAAACGCGGCGTTCGTCCCTAGCTTCTTTTGCTGCCTCTTCTACAGAGCTGAAACTCGCCAGATAGTCATCTACGTAGTGGTCGTTCATGTTCGCTGCTTCCGGATGGATTTCAGAATGTTGTTCGGCGTTCCGGTTTTTAACGAATTGCGCCGACGCTGGCGAGCAGAAGCTTCCAAATCTAGCGACATCCATAACGTAGATGGTAGGCTTCTTGGATGGATCGAAATTTTAGCTTCTGCTCGGACTTGAAGTTGGTGGAACCTCTCTTGAAAATCTGAGCTGACTTCCACCCAATACAGCCTGGAGCGGAACAGTACTCCTGGAAGTGAAGTAAGTTGATTCGGACCTTTGAGTAGTGTGCTGTTCAGCGATACGCCACCTACTATCGCGGCTGCGTCCCAGGTCAAACGGTCCTTTTACCGGCTTTTTGGCTAAGCACCACACCCTCCTTGGTAAATACTTCCAGAATAGTTCTGGGATTTTCCCAAATATATACTGGGATGTTGCAGATAGCTTCCAGAAAAAAAATGGATTGAGAACTGCTCCAGCATGCCTCCGAACAGTTCTGAGATGTTTCCATAATAGCTCTAGGATGCTTCCAGGATTTCCATTGAATATTTCCAGAACTGTTTTCAGAATAATTTTCCTTGAAAACTCTTCTGGGATGCTTCTAAATTGGTTCTGAGATGCTTTCAGAATTGTGTTGGGATGCTTCCAGGCTTTCGATTGTATTCATTCAGGATAGTTTTGGGATGCTTCTAGTTTTTTTAAGGGATGCTTTCACGGATGTTGCAGAAAGCTGTCAGAATAGCTTGTATTAAGATTTGTTCCTAGATTTTTCCAAATTTGTGATGAAATGGTTAGAGAGTAGTTCTGAGATGCTGTTGGAGCGCTAGCCTGGCTCCAGTGGGAAAGGTAACTTTTCGGCCTCAAAACTGTGTCGCAATTCAACGTTTTTAGGATGCTCTCGCAGGAGCGAGTGCTGGCTATCTTGTGGAAAAAATCAACTCACAGCGCCCTGAAAAGGACGAATATTTCCACGCAAGCCAAAACAGAATACAGCACAGCTTTGAGGGGAAAGTCTTCTCTTGGATGGACTATCTTCTGTCTTCGTTGGATCACCTCTTCTTCTTTGGATGGATTGCCTGGTTGATTTCTCCGGTGGACACACACTGGATGCTTCCAAATTAGCGCTGCTCAGAGAGTAGTTTTGGGGTGCTTCCAGAATCGTTTTTTAATGCTTCCAGGTTTTTTATTGAACACTTCCAGAACAGTTCCAGAATGCTCCTAGAATTTTTAAGGGGTCATTCCGTGGATGTTGCAGAAAGCTTCGAGAATAATTTGCATTAAGACTTGTTCCAGGATTTTTACAAAATGGTTCTGAAATGCTTGGAGAGTAGATCAGAGGATTACTATTGAAAGCTGCCAGGATAGTACTGGGATGCTGTCAGAACTGTTTTGGGGTATTTTTCGAATATTTTAAAATGATTTCACAGTAATTTGCATAGAGAGCTGTTCAGAGATTGTTGTGAAATTGCTCTGATAGTTTTCAGAATAATTTTGGGATTCTTTCATAGTAGTTCTTAGATATTTTCTGGATTTTTATCGAGTTCTGGAATGTTTCCAGAATTGTTTAGGTACGCTTACACGGATGTTACCAAAAGCTTCCAGAATAATTTGCATTGAGACTTGCTCCGGGATTTCTCCAAATTCGTTCCAAATTGCTTTGAAAGTTTCCAAAGCTTCAAGGATTCCTATTGAACACTTTCAGGATGGTTCCAGCTTGGTTTCAGAACGTTACCAGAATAATTTGCAAAGATAATTTTTCTGGAATGCTTGTAAACTGGTTCTGAAAAGCATAAAGAGTAGTTCTGAGATGCTTCCAAGATTTCTATTGATTGCTTCCAGAATAGTTCTGGGATGCTGTCAGAATTGTTAAGGGAGATTTTCGCATATTCTAGAAAGGTTCTAGAATAATTTTCTTTGAGAATTGTAATGCGGGTGCTTTCAAATTGGTTCTGAAATGCCTAGAGAGAATTTCCGGGGAGAGGCTCGAATTTGTGTGGGAAGTTCTATTGAATATTTCCAGAATGGTTCATATTAGTTGTTAGAATTGTCAAGGGTTGGTTGTCTGAATATTCCAGAAAGTTTCCAGAATAATTTGCTATGAGAATTGTTGAGGTATGCTTCCAAATTGGCTCTGAAATGCTTAGAGAGTAGTTCTGGGATGCCACCCAGAATTGTTATGGGATAGTTCCAGGATTTCTATTGAATACACCCAGAATTGTTTCCAGCATAGATTGTTTCCAAAATGGTTCTGAGTTGCTTTCATATTAGTTTTGAATTGCTCTATTCCCGGATGCTTCCAGAATTACTAAGGGATACTTTAAGGAATGTTGTTTAAAGTTCCCAGAATATTTTCCTTTGATAATTGTTATTAGATGCTTCCAAATTGGGTTAGTAATTCCTAGAAAGTTGTTCTAAAATGAATCTAGAATTGTTTGATTTGCTTTCAGAACTTCTTATGAGCACTTCCAGAAAAGTTATCGCTGGTTTGAGACACTCTCAGAATTGTTTTGAGATGCTTCCATGAATGTTTTCGAAAGGTTTCACAATAATTTGCATTAAAAATTGTTATGAAATTCTTTCATATTGCATATTTGCATAAAATTTCGAGATTCTTAGAAAATTTTCGCTTGCAGAATTCGGGAGGCTTCCAGGAGAGTCCTAGGATGCTCCCTGAATTGTTTTAGGATGCTGCCATGGATTTTTTGGGAAGCTTTTGTATTGAAAATTGTTCCTGGATGCATTCAGAATGCTTCTGAGGTATTTCCAAAATTGTTCTGTGATGCTTCCAGAATTATTTCAAGATGCTGTCAGGATTTCTGTCGAAAAGGTTCACAATTGATTTGGGATGCTTTTTTGAAAATTGTTAAAAGCTTCAGCATTGCGAATTGTCTGGAATGCTTCAACATTTTTGCTGACATTCTTAAAGAGTAGTTCAAGGATGGTTCCACTATTATTTGGGATACTTCCTAGAATTCTGGGATACCTTAACAATAATTTTATGAAGTGCTTTCATTTTGGATTTTAATGCATATTTTAATGCTTTCAGAATAGTTCTGGAATGTTTGCAGAATTATTTTGGGATGGTTTTACGAATGTTCTTGAAAGTTTTCAGAATAAGTTGCGTTGGGAATTTGTCTGCTGTTTGCTGCCTCAAGTTTAGTCGCCTTATGTGCAAAAATCTTTTCTTCATACTCGCGTATTTTCCGGTGAAGACCTGCCGACCAGCCACTCTTCGGGTTGTGTTTTCCATGATGGTCAGCGCTCGTTGATCTTTCTTTGTAAGTGGAAGCTTCACTCGACCAGCTCTAGTTCCTTCAATAGAGAAGAACTTTTTCACCGACGCAGGAGCATTCGCAAACATGGAAAATGTAGAACTCTCGGTTGCTATTTCCCCGAGGCCCATAGGCCCATCGCCTCCACATATTTTCAGTGGCAGTGCCAGACGGAGGTTGTCTATACCGATGAGGATCTTCGGCACTGCATCTTGGTAACTGGTGACCGGAATACCCTTTAGGTGCTTGTGTAGTTTCACCGCTTCTTCTAGCTGGAAACTTTGACTAGGAAGACCAAGGCTGCTAACACTCCTTGCATTTAGAAGCTTGCACCGTTTGTCTTGTCCGGTACCGGTGATCTCCATTGTAACCTGTTGAGAGTCCTTCTCTACACGTGTGGTGTTCCCAGTCCACCGAAGGCACAGAGGTGTGGGGGTACCTTTCACACCTAGCGACGTCATCAAGTCGTTCCACCAAAATCAGGTCAGAGCCCTCATCGAAAAAGGCGAACGTATTGACTGAGCCATGGATTCCGTGAAGAGTCACTGGGATGATCCGAAACAGCATCGAAGAGGTCGAACGACGATGTGTGTGGTTTTCAGCCATCTGAACGGTGGGTTCCGATGACTTCGGAGGGCCTCTCGAAGAGTGGAGGAGCGGATAGTGACGGAACTGGCAGCCTTCAATGTCGCAGAGTTGGCGCCCTCGACATACGCACCGTCCTTGACTGAATAAGCACTTTTGGCGAAGGCTCAACTTGTAATTGCTTGAAAGCATAGCACTCGCGCACTCGGTGGCCATTATTCTGGCAGTTGCGGCAATGGAATAGCTTCGCTATTTCTCTCGGTTCACTCGATGAATCAACTTTTCTTTTCTTCCAGAGGATTCCACCGCGTGGGAGTTAACGAACCCTTTACTCTTCGGATGGTCTCGAACGCTATTCCGCTTTGCTTCCGGTTTGAAGGTCACTATGCTAGTTGCATCCCTTACCACTGACTCCATATCTTCGCCGAATGTTTTGAGATCGACTTGTTGAAACCCTCGCTTGTATCCCGCCCACATCATTCTTTGGTCCGCGGGAAGTATCGCGACAAGTTCCTGAAGCAGCGACGGATTAAAAAGGTGAGTACGTATGTCCGCAGCTTCAATGTGGTCACATAATTCCTGCACTGCCATCCCGAAATCGATCAGCCCTTCTTATTTGTCGGACGTAGGAGCTGGAATTTCTCGCACCTTACGAAGCATAGCATTGATTAATAACTCCAGACGTCCAAACCGCATACGAAGCGTCTCGTTGACATCCCAAGTAACAATTTCAGTTATATTCCAGTTATATATAGCACTCCTCCCGGCTTTGTTGATGAAACTACAGTCAAAACTGTTTTGTCCACCAACACCTCTATGCATCTTTAAAACCAAAATGTGTACAAAGTGGCCCACTCTATAGACGGTTGTGAAAACAAATTAATAAAACCTCTCTAAGACAATAAAGATTTTGAAAATGTTCTAGTGAAAGATGTTATTATGAAAGATAATGCCGAATGGCCACAGCTGTCAAAATTCACGGCGATATCGTGGTTGGTTTTTGTTGTTCTGCTTTGTTCGATTCTCTGCTCTTCTGATTCATTCAACAGTAAATAATGGCTAAGAAAAAAGCTCAAGTGTTGCGGGAAATTATGTTTGAAAGCAAAATACATAAAACAAATTGAGTTTTATTGTTTAGCATATCATGCTCCAAATCATATGCGCAATTAACTTTATGGTGAATATTGGCATGATAAGAGCTGAAAATTAATGCGCCTCGGAAATTATGCGAGTTTACAACAACAAAAACAGAATTTAAAGAAATATATTCGATAAATTAATAAAGAAACTTCTGAAAATTGATGGAATTCAATAAGGTTATCTGAACGAATACCGAAATTTGCCTCAGATCTACAGTTCAATTGTATGATATTTAAAATTTGGTGTATTTATTTTTCCACATTTCAATTATTTCATACATTCCAATATGGCGATTGCAAGAAATCACAGTTTTGCCAATGAGCCAATTTATCATAGCAATGGTTACTATAAAACTATGTGGTCGCTTGGTAGCTTTTCAAAATGCCAATTAGCCGTTTAATGCATTTACTGGAGGCAAAATGGTTGTAAAATGCTTTTTCAACTGACCATTATAAAATAATATGAATGAGTCCTAAAACGGTATTCAAAACAGCATTTTATGATTTTACAAAGTCAAAATAAAACCTTTGATAGGGATAAAAGGAATTTTAGAAGTCAAGGTTTTAAGATTGTTTTAAAGAAGCTGTGTATGTTCTTATAAACCTGACTAAAATTTGAAACCTATTGGCATCTTTTGCTGCCATAATAAAACCGAATTGATTTCTGGTGGCTTTCATAAAACTTTAATAAAACTTAGTAAAGCTGGATGGTTTTGGCAATGTTACTTGGGTGAGGTTGCTTTTTACGCAGGAATGAGTGCGCTGAAAAAAAATCCCTAAAAACAACTGAGTAGCTCCTACAATTCACGTACAAAAAACGTAATTTACGAAAACCTCGTAAAAAGCAACAAAAGTGATTATTTAAACGCGTTAATGACAAAATCTAAGTGAACAGTATCTCCTCGCGTGAATTCTGAACACCACGTAAACAAAAACTCGCATAATAAACGACTCCAGTGTATTATCGTTTTTCGCATAATTTTTCAAAAAGTCCTAAATAACAATGAGAGATTCGCTCCTCTCTCGTCCTTTTTTTGTTAATTAAGACGCCATTATAAAATTTTCCAACGGTTTCTCCTTCCAACTCGATGGATGATGTTGTTGTTTTCTATTATGATATTTCCATACAAAGTGAAAATTTAATTTAAATGATTTTTTTTACTTTCCCGAAAAAATTTCGTACATTTTTTATTTTAAAAACCTGTTGGGATTCAAGACAAATCAAATGAAAAAGAAATCAAGTAATTCCATCGTGTCGTTCGTGAGTTATGCTGTCACGAACGGACAGCATTTCATTTTTATATGTATAGATCTCAATTTTAATTAATTAATTTTTTTTTAATTTTTCATTTTTTATTTCATATAGGGTACCGGACAAGTTTAAAGCCTTTTATTCAGCACCTGGGACATTTGATGAAGCTGTGTGAAATCTATAAATAGAACTGCCAATATTTAGACGTTAATCCCTCGTTTTATTTCTGATCTATTGGAATATACCTTTAGAAACGATCATTAGACTCAGAATATTTCATAGCCACGGAATAAAGATCCCAATTGCAGGGACTTATTAAGAGCATTCGGATTGCTTTTCGATCATGAAAATGTGTTCTTCAGCTCCGCAATCTGTACATCCTCTTATAATATTGTATGAGTGCGATACCGTGGTGTGAAGGCGAAATGAAATAGGCCAGTTCACGATTTGCTGCAATCGTCAATTTCCTCAACCCGTTCCTTCGTTTTACCCATCCGCTCTCGAAAACAATGAACCAAAACGTGTCGATTGCTACGATCACAAACTCGTCTACTAGCAGGTTATGAGACAGACGTACACGACCGAACGTTTAGTTTGTCATTGATCTTTAGATTGGCAATGTGTATTTCTTATTTCATTTACTCTCACGGAACTGTTAAACAAAGTGACTGTGACGACAAACGGGATGCTTCGTTTAAACACAAACAATTGTAAGAGATAGCATGCTTCACGTTACAATACCGGTGCGCTATATCCATGGTTAACGAAAAAGAGAGGAAACATGGGCTCTCTCAGAAGCAACAGTGATGCCATAGCTGCCGCTCAACAGCGAAGCATTAATTATCGTTGAGTACTATGGGACAGCTCCGAAACATTTTTTTAGTGCTTATGATAGTGCCGGAGGATTGAAAATATAATCATAAGCGTAGATCAACCTCTTATGACTGGAAGAAACATGAAATAAATAGTGATTTCAGATTATCTAAATATGAAATATATTGAACTATTTGTTCAAAATCACATTCTAGCAACAGGCCTAGATGTGAGAAGGAGCTGATGAAGACATTCCCTCCGATACACGCGAACAAATGCAAAATACACAAAGGCAAAATTCGAGCGAACTTCTTCAGCAGGTAAGAGACTGATGGTTTTCTAGATTATGTATATTAAGTCTTCAAAATGACAAAATGGTAATCAATCATGTTTTATACATCGAATCATAAGTCCGATAGATAGAACTTATGATCGTATTATTAAAAGTGAAATAATTTGGAAAATGTAGGAGTTTTAGACCTCTTTTCTAAAAACTGATGAAAACAGTCATCCCTGATTGAGGCGTTCCCTACCCTATCCGTGTGCCAGGCTACTGCTCAATCAGCAACACTGTATTGGGCAGTTTGTCATAGTAACCATGGTTGTTTTGCACTATTTTAATGATCAGGAAATAAATTGCCGTTTTTTTCGAAAGGTGACGTTCAGCAAAGTTGTAGCTTAGATGAATACTTTGAAAGTAGATTGATTTAGAGAACTTTTAGAGCAACACATATACAAATTTACGCTTACCATTTTGAAGTTGCAGTGGTAAGTCAAGAGATATCAAATTGTTTAAGTACAGGTAGGTCGAAGGTTTGTGTTGTTTAGAGTGCATACTATCGGGGTATGCCTGTGCATGTATAACAGAGAATGAGCAACCACCGACTAAATTTTCCTAACTCTATTACGCCTCCAACTCAGCACACGGTGATGCAATGAAACGGCTGCTCTTAACCTGCCATGATTGTTCTTTCCAGGAGCCGACCGAAGTGCGAAGAAGTGGGTGCAAGGGTCATCCATCTCACTTCAAGTGAGAATCAGTCTCAGCACCATCATCATCATCATCCACCGCCAGTCTGATGGGAAAACGCGGTTCTGCGGCTCAACCGTTTCGTTGTGATGTAATTTTCCCTTCAGCAGGCTAAAGGTGTGAACAACGGCCCTAACGGGATCGATGAGAAATTAGATTGTGATCACATTATTCCTTGAAAAATTGTTGCCATCACTCCAATCGCTCTGACCCAAATCGAGCCAGCGCCGCCAATGGAAGGGATTTCCGCTAGGCACGGGAACCAAAATCGATAACAGCTCAATTACTTTCCAATCCATCTTTCCGGGAGTATGAGGAACAACCCAATTCCAAAGCTCGCTCGTTCTTCATGCTAATTAATCGCTCTCTGATTGCCATGTACAAACACAGGGCGAAATTGAATTTCAATAAGACAGCTGATAGCGACCTTACACAACCGAACACAGCAGATAAGCCCACACGAGATGTCTGCCGTGCCTTGATCTCCCCCGTTTTAGAGCCTCGCTTCTGGCAGTGAACGAATTTCAAATAGGACCATATCACAAACAACAGCCATTCAGTAACACTGCGAGTGATGAGATGATGTATTACTCTAAGACGCCCCCCCCCCCGCCGCTGCCACCGAACCTTTGTTTGCGCTTGTGTTTTCTGTCTGAATGCTTCACCGAGATACACCTCCCTCCAACCCCGGACGAGGTTTACATAAACAATTCTGCGCTCTCCATGCAAAATACCCACTCGTGCTCGAGCCGACGGCATTCAGAGATTGAGTGAGGCTCGTTCACTCAAGTGATAACACGTGGGTGGAGAAGATTGGAATATTTAAGCGCGTTTTGATAAAACATAAGCAACTTTATTCACAGCATGTGTGCACGACTTGCCAATTTGCTGTGGTTCTTTTGAAACACTTTAAACCACACGAACTAATGCTCGGACAGGCAAACCGTTGGATGATTAATTATTTCCTGTTCTCAAGATTTCATTGATTTCGCCATCAACGCGGTCGTATTTTTCTTCGCATACCGGAAGAAGAATAACACACATCCTCCTAATTTGCATGAAATCGAATACACCTGTGCGTGGAAGAGGAATTCGCGACACCGCAAGAAGTTCCCCCTTTTTCGCCTGAATTTATGGAAGAAGGTTTCGCGTTTCTGTCAGCACCTTGCGATTCGATGTGCCCTTAACGACGATAGCCATGATCTGGATAACTTAATATACTAGCAACCCAATTCATCCAATGTTGGGTACGGAACGGGTTTCAAGCAGTACATGCATCAGCTGGGAAATTTGATGGAGCTGTATTTGGTTTGTTGTTAAAACGGTCAATATTCGAACGTCACTACCTTTGCTTATTTCGTATCTTTCAAATTCTACCTTCAGAAACGAGCAATAGCTTCAAAAACTTTCGGAGTCATTACATAAAGTTCCCAGTTGTAGGTGCCTATTAAAAGCAGGCGGAATGCTTTCGGATAATGAGAATGAATTCTTCGGCGCAAATATCAGGACATAAACACACAATACTGAATCCTAGTGAGTTGTTGGTTGTCTTTATTTCCTCACAATATTGTGTGTGTGTGTGTGTGTGTGTGTGTGTGTGTGTGTGTGTGTGTGTGTGTGTGTGTGTGTGTGTGTGTGTGTGGAGTTCCGTGCATGTGTGGAAAGGCGGAATTAACCGATTCAATACGGATGGGTAATTTATGACGCAAGATTCAAATTTGCTGTCAAAATTTTAGAGGCTTTTAGGGTTACAAGACCCTGTTCGGCAAACTTGTTCAAAAATAATTCTTTTAAATAGGAAAAATATTGAACATGTGTGGTAAGGTCTATATCCGCAATAATCCGGACACCTCAAAACATGAATAAAACATAAATTTCGCATAAGTAGTTGTTTATTTCAGATTCATGGGATGTGTTTTATCAATTCGTGAAGACAAAACATAGTTATTCAGTAGGGTTTGTACAGACTCTTCAGAACTCGTAGAAGCCGTCTTTGTCTAAATTTGCTGGAAGTGTTTGATGTTTTTGATTCCTTGCTTTTTTCCAGAAAGCTTCCGCTTCATCAGAGCCCAATATCTTGGTCGTAGCTCTGGACAATTCGGCGGGTTTGAGGTTTTTGTTACAATGTTCACTTGATTTGCTTGGAACCACTCCATCACAGTTTTGGCATAGTGGCATGATGCCAAATCGGGCCAGAACAAAGGTTTTTCTTTGTGACTTTTGATGAATGGTAGCCATCGCTTCTGCAGACACTCTTTCTGATAGATCTCCTGGTTGATTGTGTCTGTAGTGACGAAAGATTTACTCTTTTTGCCACACAAAGTTTTTTATGAGAAATTTCGATGCCTTCTTCATTCTGAAATGCTCAGCTGTAGCAGAATAAAAAGCCAACCCTGGAAGCTGCTTGAAATCCTCCAGGACATAAGTTTCATCGTCCATAACAACGCATGAAAACTTCGTCAAATATTCGCAGTACAAACGTCGAGCCCGTGATTTTGCTGCCAAGTTCGGTTTGTCGTTGCGATTTGGATCTGTTTTTAGTTTATACGACTCAAGTCCCAAACGTGGGTTTGAATTTTGGACTAAACCAGGCGACATCCTTATTTTACGAGCCACCGTTCGATTGGAGAGGTTTGGGTTTTTCGTTAATATCCTTTTCACCTTTCGCTCCATGACAGGATCAGCGCGTCCAATGTTTTTGTCTCTTCTCGGTTTCCTCTCCACCTTCAAACGTTCCGAAAATGATTTGAGCACATCGTGAACAGTGGATTTAGGCAAATCCAATGTTTTTGCAAGGTCCCGTATTGACAAGTCAGGATTTGCCGTACGCTCGTACAAAATTCGCTCGCGCACTTGTTTTTCTTTCGTCGCCATCTTGAATACTTAACATGAAATGTAAACATCAATCATAGACTCTCAGCTATACCACAGTGAATTTTTTCATTCCTATGTTCAATATTTCAAAAGTTACAATGATTTGACGGTGTCCGGATTAATGTGGATACAGATTTTAATGGAAAAAATGGTGATCTAGATCATCCAAACTGTCCTTGAGTTCCGATCTTGATTTTGTACATGATCAACAAGGCGACTGCAGAGGTCTTCAGCGTACTTATGAGTCAAGGAGGACAAGGAGACTTACAGTGTTCTTACCGTACTTCTGAGCTTTGAAAACTACAAGGAAAATCTTAACACCGTAGCAGACATATTACAGTATTCTTAGAATATCTACGGTATTGATGAGAAGCTGTTTGCTTTGCTTACTGGAGGGAAGAAATTTAGCAAGACTGATCTCGCACAAGCGCACCTGCTGCTTGAGGTGATTCTCAAGGATCGGGAAATACTAACGCTGTCTAATCTGAACCAGCTGATGGTCGGAGTTGCGTTGGTTTCAGCCTCTTGGCAGCGGCTGGCGGAAGCCATACTGCAGAGGATAGAAGTAGTTAGCAAATTTCTCGACGACAATAACCCATGTAACATACATCCGTCCAAAAACTTTGCTGCAACTTGATTTTGACTAAAATCAGTTGCCTGCCAGTTAATTTAACTGAATTGCAACAAGTGTGCTACTAGGGAAGGTCACGGGCGAGAATGATGAAGCTCACTTGCGTCGGTTGGAGAAAGTACTTCAGCGTCCGGGTGAGCACGGATTACGAGTCAACAAGGGCAAGTGCGAGTTATTCGTGGACAAGATTTCACTGCTGCGGATACTCAACTAAAAAAGACGGTTTCCATAAAATCCGACAGCAGGAGTTATTTACCTTACCAATCAGACTAAGGCCGGCGAGGCCTCTGCTGTACACAGAAGTTGTTTCCATTGTAATCGGTCCATAGTTGTCACTCGCCAGCCTCGCTGTCTGCGGAGGGTCCGCAGGTCGCCTTCTACTTGATCGATACACCTTGCTCGTTGCGCGCCTCTTCTTCTTGTACCTGTCGGTTCGTTTTCGAGAACCATTTGCACAGGGCTGTCGTCCGACATTCTTACGACATGCTCAGCCCATCGTAGTCGACCGATTTTTGCGATGTGTACAATGGGAGGTTCTCCCAGCAACTGGTGCAATTCGTGGTTCATTCGCCTCCTCCACGTTCCGTCTTCCATCTGCACGTCACCGTAGATGATACGCAGAATTTTCCGTTCAAAGGGTCGGCGAACTTTGTTCGATCTTAGTGTCCTTCGGAGTCCAAAGTAAGCACGATTGTCAACCATAATGCGCCTTTATATTTCTCTGCTGGTGTCGTTATCGGCGATCACCAATGAGCCCAGATATACGATCCCGGCTGTGAGTTGATGAGTGCGATATGTAGAGTGGAAGTGACTCCCTCCAGCAGTGCACCAGCCAGCCTACGATTAAAAGCCATATTAATACAGAAAAAATAAGATTCTTTTAGTAAGGTGAAGGAACAAATGAAATCCACTAACAGGCTCCTTCATTATTCACCGGAACTTCCACTGCTTGCGACGGCCGGTTCATCATACATACTCGTGCAATCTGACGGTAGGGAGTATGATGATCAATTCAGTTCGCGTCCCAGAACCTGCCCCGTGTGCAGCAAAAGCATAAAAAGGTGGACAAGGAGACGTATGCTGTGATATTTGGAGTGACGTACGGCCGGAATTTCACCTTGCTCGTCGACAACCAAGCCAGAGTCTCGAAGAGCTTTGGAGAACATATGGGATGTTTGCGTTAAGGATGCAACATTACTCTTCCTAAGTGCAAGGTTTGACTATGAAGTTCGGTTTTGCAAATCTACAAACCATGTCAAAGCTGTAGCCATACCGAAATTTCTGCTGGAAACTACCGATCCTGACAACGAGATTGAGGAATTGGATGCTGTGAAGGTGAGCCGATGCAAAAGCTCATACAAGAACGGAGTACAGCAGCACGAGTTTCCCTACAGAAAGGATGCTTGCTTTGTAGGATTCTGGAGTGTTCTGGTGGAGCTGCACTCTACTGACTTCGGTACATCTCGTACGAAGATGCTGGAAAGGAGGTTATGGCGGTGGACTGGAATATACAGGAGAAGGTAGCCAAAAAGTGCTGATTTGCAGTTGGTTTGTACCGAACCTGCAAACCATTCCAACGAGTCCATGTAGATTTGGGTTGCCCATCTATTGATACCTACTTCTTCATCTACATCGATGCGCTCAGAAAAATGGCCAGAGGTTTAGATCTGCTGATCAACCACGGCCGAATACACTGGGGAAATTTGGGGAAGATCGACAAAAACTTCAGGAAGTTGCGATATGTTGTGCGATTGGACTATGGCCCATTCCGTGTAGCACACTACGATATTTATTAGTTGTAGTGACTTGATTATAACTTAGCAAGTCATATTTATGATATCTCAACCGAATGGCAACAAGTGTGCTCCTAGTGATATTGATCACATAGTCGGTTTGGGCACTGATGTACCAAGAGTTATGGAGGACACTCCTAGAACGGATAAGATCATTGAACGCTATGAGTCAACTTATTGTGCTACTACTGCTGCTGAGATTTCCTCGGATATCTATGCAACCATCCATGTTGCTGCTTCATTGGCTTCCTTTGCTGTTGCAAGACCTCGTGTGGAGACAACTGGCTTGAAATTGACATGGAAGGCTGCCTTGAACAGGGGCTTCGATAACGGTATCAGCTGCCAGCCGAGCCAACGCTCTTCAGCTTCCGAGGCCGGCTGATCTGCCGTGTCCAACTCTTTGACAGCACGATCCTGACGGGTAACTAGAGCAGTGGGGGAATTTCGATTGCGTTTTCACGTGAAAGAGACCTGTCACATTATACCACCTTACTACCTTTATATAAAATGTAAATCTATAAACCTTGCTCACGCATCCGCTAGTTCGCCTCTAGTGTTGAGAATCGAAAATCTTGCACAATGATTTGTTTACACTTCTATAGAGAGAACAACTGTTGCAAATTTGATAAAAGTAGTCGATTGCGTTCAGAAATAACGTCAAATGAAACTCGAAAGAAGAGTAAATATTGCGCACAAACACCTGAAAATCCGGAGTGGTCCGGTTCCAAGCTGGCTAAAGTACTGAAGATTGCCGAAAACAAGAGTTTGTCAAGTGCGCAGAACCTACAAGGAAACATTGAGTGTGATAAGGAATCAGCTGACCTACGGAAAGACTGGAATCAGGGATCGTCAGTTGCGCAGCAATGCGTTGAGGTGCGTTAAAGCCAACCCCGGTCTTTCGATCTGAAATGTGACCAGTAGGTACAACGCCAACTTTCAAACGGTGCGGAACATCCTAGCCAGGGAAGGATACAAGTCGTACAAAGCCAGTTAACTCCGAGTCGGCACGTGAAGCTGAATGAATTGGCCAAAAAGCGTGCAAAGCTTTTGTACGACCGTGTTTTGACGAAACACAATTGCTGCACTTTGATCAATAACGAAACGTACGTCAAACTCGTTTAGCAGCTTTCCGGTCAAAAGTTTCACATCGCGACTGGACATGAGGATGTGCAGGGAAGATTCAAGTTCGTATTTGCCAACAAGTTCGCGAAAAAGGCCATGATTTAGCAAGCTATTTGCAGTTGGGGCCTGAAAAAAGAATCATCCTCCACAATGGTATCCCAAGTTTACATCGAAGAGTTGCCGCTGCCACTACTCCTAGGTGGTTCTGGAGTGGTATACCGCCAACAAGATCGATTTTGTTCCACGCTAATGAATCTCCGGAATTTTTGCAATCCGAAAATACTGGCAATTTCAAAGCAGCACACCGATCGAAGCAGGTGGTCAAGACCGTCCATCAAGAAGACGGTTTGAGATTTCGTTCGAACTAAAGAAATATAACCATATAAAGCTACAACTTTGAAGTTCTAATAAAAGTACTGCAAAGCAGCCTTTAATGGACTATTTAAACTTATTGAATCATGAACTACAGGTCTTTTTGTGCGTACCAATTTACTTTAAGTCGGTCTTCAGAAACGGTTAGTTTTGCCACTACCCAGTTCTATCAATGTGAACACGAGTATCCCATTACTCTGTGCTTCGGAAGACATGCCTAACATTGATAAATATATCAACATTTTTCAACGAATTCCATTCGACGTAAACAATTCTAGTACAATCCTAGTTCAAAGGCGGACTTCAAGTGTCTTTCAACCTACTTCCAAAATTTGAAATGAATCGCTAGCCGTTTTGACATTTCAAGTCAATCGGTACTCTCCCGTTTCATTTTACTCAATTTTTGAGAACAATTGTATACTATCTCTTTTTCTCTCCCGGAAATGTTACTCAAGTTTCGTAAAAAGAGAGAAAAAGAGATAGTATGCAATTGTACTCAAACATTGAGTAAAATGAAGCGAGAGTGTAGAAGTGCAATTCTAGACAAAATCGTCAAAAAGGCGAACGTAACAATTGTAAACAATAACTTCAAACGTAAATTTTCTGAAAATGCCAGATTGCTTACATCTATATCCATTACCGACGGGAAGGTTATAATTCCCTCTATCTGTTTTTGGTGCTATTTTGTTTGTGGGAGCAAGCAGATTCCAGAAAAACACTCTAGATGTCATTGTTTACCAATGTTGTGATTTTATAGAAACTAGATGATATTCCTTGAAATGTTTAGCAACTAACAATACACGCTGCGAATTGACCTCCCGTTCAAATTCGAATGCATGCTGTATGTAGAAGCATCATCCCAAAGTGGAAAGCGTATAGAGGAATCCAGCTTGAAAAAAGAAGAAGACACCGAGTGGTGATAAAACTGACAGCTCCCATGTTAAAATATCCAGTATTTTACGAATACTCATGGTCGTCTCGGTTGAGCTCGGTTTCTGGTAGGGAGCAAGCGATTCGACGGTTGGCTTAGGTCATTAACACCAGTTTGACAGCTAAACCATAAAATTTGATCGATTCTCTGTCAAACGGCCTAAGCCAAACTTCAAATAACTTGCTCCCTAACAGAAACCGAGCTCAACCGAGACGGCCATTAGAATTCGTAAAATGCTGGATAAGACAAAACTTTTAAAATGCTTCTAGAAAATTCAAACGAAATTCTAATTAACAGCGGTTTGTTGTATGATGTTAGAAAAATCCAAAAATGCACAATAGGAGCATTATTTAATTTTTTTTATTAAGTAGTTTTGAATTTTTCTTATATCATACAACAAGCCGCGTTTAATTAGAACTTCATTTGAATTTTCTAGAAGCATTTTAAAAGTTTCGACCTATACGTTAACATGGGAGCTGTCAGATTTATCACCAATCGGTGTCTTCTTTTTTTTTCAACCTGGATTAGTCCATTGCCTTGGAAAAGCGGTATAACGCAAATCATTTGAAATGAGGATAAAAAACATTCCATTTCATATCATTCGGTTGAAACCTAGGGATCAGACAGCTCTACTCTGAGTTGCTTTAATGCACCGAGTTACTCGCGAATAACTCAATATAGCTTGAAATTAAATCAATATTCATCGGTTCTTATCGGTTGCCAGGGTTTCGAAAAGTTTGACTTCCAACTAGAGTTCCAATTTGTTTGAAAACATTGTGGACATTCTGCTAATAGCAACAGAAGATGGCACAACGGTGAGCCCCATTGAAGTGCAATTATGAGGCATGATAGCGATAGCTTGCGTCCGAGTGCAACGGGCTGAGCTCGTTTGTCCCTGCCCTTGCTCTTGTTGAAAAGTACCATT
Source organism: Aedes japonicus (assembly GCA_034211315.2). Classification (NCBI taxonomy): domain Eukaryota; kingdom Metazoa; phylum Arthropoda; class Insecta; order Diptera; family Culicidae; genus Aedes; species Aedes japonicus. The sequence continues at coordinate 5,708 of JASCZW010007471.1, read as the reverse complement.
TCTTAGTCTGGCCGTCTGGTGGAATGATGCTGCATAAGAAAATTGCAGATCAAGCCAAAACTGATGGGTTTATACAAAGTTTGACTTAATTGGAAACATAAAAATAACTTCGTATCGAAAAAGGCAAAGCCGTACACGCATAGTGGTAAATACGATATCAAATTGTACGAGCTTTTCAGATATGTAGTTTAAGTGAATGTAGTTTGTTTTCCTAAAACATTAAAAATTACTAGTTTCCAAAAGTGCACACTCTAGAGCTAATGTACTAGCGTCGGTTTGTTTGACAGCTACTGTGAAAAACAGAGAGCAAAAAATGGCAGTGCTGGCTTGCTGAGCAACGAGAGTTACTTGAGATACCTCAAACACAACTTTGAAATTACTCGCGATGAAGAGCTGTCTTGCCCCTTGGTTTAAACCTCCCAAGAAACCAAAAGTTCAAACTTTAATTGTGATGAGGACTTCGAAGTTCACATTTAGCTGAAATTTAGTTCCTCTTTTTGCTGAATAACTAGACAGTTTCAAATCAGGCAGAACTTAATTGTCTTGAATGTGTCATTAACATTCGGAGCAACTTGAAAGTTCAAGAAAAGTGAATTGTTGCTATTCAACTCAACCATCAAGTTTATATGTTGTTAGTTGAGAATTTGCTTTGAACTTCAAAAAAATCTCTAACACAATGTTCAATCAAAGTACTAACCGCACTTTTAATCAGCGCAAAAAGTTCACAATTCTTCAAGGGCAAGACAGCTCCTCTTCGCGAGCACTTTCAGAGTTGCTTTTGAGTTACCTTGAGTAACCCTCGTTGCTCAGCAAGCGAGCACTGTCATTTGTTTTCTCTCTGTTTCTGCACAGCAGCTGTCAAACCAACCGACGCTAGTACATGAGCTCTCGACACTTTCAATTTTGTTTTCAAACAACCTACATTCACTAGAACTACATATCTGATTTGCTCGTACAATTTGTTATCGTATTTACTACTATTCGTGTAAGACTTTGGCACTTTTGAGAAGAAGTTATAATAAATCAATCAGTTTTGGCTTGACCGGCTATTTGCGAATTCAACATCACGGCCAGACTGTGAACTGGTGATTTGGAACGAGGGCAGGAGAAGAGACAAACGGGCTCAGTCCGCTGCACTCCATCCCAAGCATTAAGCTTCTTAGCAGTGCCTTGAATTTTCATCAAATATCCATGAGAAGTGAAAATAATTTTGTCCCAGTGTAATGATGATGTTTACTTTCCCGGTTTTCATGGTTACCGCTGTCACTTCTATGCCAACTGAATTTTGTTTGCTGCAATGAATGAAGTCGGCTATATGTGCGGGTCAAAATTCTGCGGTCACTGTTGTTTTGATTATCAATCGGTAAGCATGAATTTCATTTGATGAAATCTGAATATCATCTCTTGTGATGATTTTTTTTATTATTAAGTGATTTTGAATCATAATCCAAATATGGAACAACCAGGGCCGTCATCATCGTCCCAGCGGAATAGATGCTACAAATGTTGTGCAAGATTACCCTGGACTGGGCTGCCCTTGCATTTTTCCGATCCCGACGGCTAATTGATATTCATTGTGGTTGATTGAATTTCATTTCTGACTTTTCGAAATTCCTTTTGAAAATGAACTTGTTTACATAAATGAATATCAAAGCATTTTGAAAATTGAACGTTCATTCTTCTGTTTACGTTTGGTGTCATGAGTTATCATTTGATTTTCGCATGGAACTTATAGATAGTCTATGTTATGTTGCCTGAAAATCCACGCTTTTGAATCTAATGAGCATGACTTTTACCAAGACTGCTTCTTAGAATCGATTTTTTGCAATTGACCAAACTATATATACCGCTATCATGCCTCATGATTGTACTTCAGTTAAGCCATCCGTATCACGTATCATATATCAAACATTCCCTGAACCTTCAGAGTCGTGGAAAAGGGTTCACCGTTGTGCCATCTACTATTGCCATTAGCAGAATGTTCACAATGTTTTCAAACGAATTGGAAGTCAAATTTTTCGAAACCCTGGCAACCGATAAGAACCAATGAAGACTGATTCGATTTTAAGGTAAATTGAGTTAGTCGCGAGTTACTCGGTTCATCAAAGCAACTCAGAGTAGAGCTGTCTCACCCCTAGCAATACATCTATGTTGAACTACTTTCGTCATTTTTGAAATACACGTAAAGTTTTGAGTAACACTTTCAAAAATGTCAAAAAGATTGTTTACATTTGAAGCTTGATCTGGTGTTGTGCTCCAAGTTTGACGAAATACAATAGCAAAAAAATTGATTTTTCAGAAACAATATAAAAGAAAGCTTATTTTATCACCATCGAAAAAAAACTGTTAGCTAAATGAGATGCGAAAAACGAAGGTGTCACTCAACAAGGTGAACTTGATTAATTTGTATTTCAGAGTGAGTTCTAAATGAACTAATCAGAGACTTTAAGGTTCAGATAAGATTATACGGATTAAAAAGAGCATGGTAACAACGCTTTGAGTAAGATTATCGAAAAACCATCTCGTTCATATGGCACAGTGGTAAGTATCCCGGATTTAAAGACGAGGACTCGAGTTGGAGACTAGGTAGTAAGTATACACGGTGTTCAATAAGTTCGGTTATTGAAAGCTATGTTTACAAGGAACGTTTACAACATTTCTCTTGGAATGACCCCCCCTTTGTACTCCTTAACGAGCTTCAAACGTTTCTCGAACGCGTCGCATGAGCAGCACGCACGGACTGCATGGGCATTTCGTCCCAGATTTTGAGAATTACCGTCTTGAAATGATCCAAAGTGCTGACCTTGTATTCGTTCAGCTTCGCCATCATATGGGACCAAACAAAAAAGTCGAGAGGATTCAAGTCCGGGGAGCTGGGAGGCCACAAAGTTTTGTCCAGAAAGTCGGTTAAATTGTCCCGACACCAGGCTTGAACCACATTTGCCGTATGGGCTGGTGCACCGTCCTGCTGGAACACGTAGTGCTCATCGCCGTAGAGGCTTCCGGAGACTGGGGGCAACAACCTTTTCCAAAACCTCAGTTTTGTAGTACGCCGCGTTGATTTTGACGTTTTTTCAATAAAACACCAAGGGTAGCTTACCACGTTTGCATACTGCCCCCAAACCATCACCGACGCGGCACTTTGGAACCGAGGGATGTTTATATTGGATTCAGGAATGCTGTCCCTCGATGGCGCCCACACCCGGTCATTTTGCACATCGTGCGGCTGCTGCAGCACGAACAGTTTCTCGTCCGGAAAAACAAACTCCTGACCAGCGTGCCGAGAGGATCCTCTTAGCTCGATCCAACCGCTTTTTGCTGGTAGCCTCCGAAACGCCATAGGACCTTACGTTTTTTGTAAGGCCTGAAACCAAGGTCCTTGGTGAGTATGGTGTGAGCGGTTCCAATGGAAACGTTGAGATCTGCAGCCGTTTTCCGGATTGAGCGGTTCTTTTGCGCCGAATTCGCTCCCTCACGATCTTGATGACCCGTGGCGTCCTCGCTGAACGCGGCCGACCGGATCTCGCACGGTCATTGGTCGAGGACGTCTCCCGGTATCGCCTGATGGTCGTGTAGACAAAGTTCCGCTTGACCCCATGCGATTTCAGCAGCCGGAATATATCGCCGGGTCGCTCACCGTTCAAAAAACGCTTAATTACGAAGTCCCGATACTCTTTCATCGCGCGTAACAAACGAACAACTACTAACAGAATGTCAACACCTTCGGAAGGGAAGTAAAGCCGTTGGTCCCGGTTCATAGTCATGAGTCGTTAGGTAGGGTCCAGGTGGTGGAGTCGTCTCCCTGGCGTCGGTGATTGTCACCATGTGAGGAAATAGGCCGACGGAAAATAAATAAGTAAAAAAAAAAAAAAAGAATGTCAACACCGCGCACATTCGGTAGCGTATGAATGAAGCTAAAGCTGACACCAATACCAATGCAGAATATGTACATGGCGCATACCTACGCAATGATGAAAACTTGTATTCGAACTTATTGAACACCGTGTATATGAAAAAAATAATTTACTTAAGAAACAATCATCAAATTGAAATCAATCATCATTTCACAACACAGCACTCTAAAAATAAATTTGCGGCAGGATTCGAGATGAGACGAAATTGTCAAATATAAATGTCTTTTGTTTTATTATTGGTTTTGTTGAGTTCGTTTAAGATACTTTTTGAGCTGAACAGCATTCTCTGCAACCTTTTTTTTGCGAGTCTGCTTCAAGCTTGGGTTGTGACCGGTTGCAAAGAAACTTTTGTTGCGCACGTTGTTGCTATCGAGTAAAACTCATTATCGTTTCGGCGATCTATTGTTCAGTGGCGCGAGTGATCGAGTGATACTCAGAAAAAGAACAATAAAACTGCTTCTACGTGAAATGGGACGGTAATTAGGTCATCAAATACGATCGATACTATTATTTCACCATATTCGTCGTATCACCATGGTGTCGATGCCTTGTTTCGAAATATTTTGTTATCGGGCCTAGCGCTTATCTCTGATTTCGATTATCTATTGTGTGGTGGCGCGAGTGATTTCAGAGTACATGCCTAAAAAGTTTGTCGACAGTTTTGAATATTATTCGCGAGTGATTCCCAAATTGGAGAAAAACGGCTGTAAAATTAAATTCGTTTGCTGCAGATGGACGAGCGTTCTGTATCTTGATATCAGGCCGTGTTCTTGATTTAAAAAAAAATGGTTACAGCTTTTTTCTTTGAATGTGAAATCAAGTGAGCTCAGGTTCAAAATGGAAATTTTCGGCTGGTGATTTTCAGTTCCCAATAAGTTGTATTCGAAAATCGCGAGAACGCTACAGCAACTTTAGTATTTGGATTATGGAATGTTTTAATTGTGCCAAACTGGACTCGCGTTATAGCACTGGTATCGTTTGACGTACATTTTGGCATGAATAGTACAATTTTTGGGACAGTCTAGCAAGCGCGGAAGTAACCCGATTGGGCACAAACTAATACCAGATTGAAGCGTAGAATTTTGTGGACGTTAAAGTTGTAAAAATCAGTCATGGTTCAGCGGTGGAAACCCTTGTTGACCGTGACCAATGCAATGTGGGGAAATCATGGCGGGTCGGGATGGGCATCATTTAGATAACCTGGATACCTTGGAGGAAACAGAACGCTAACCAGCCGGACCCCTCAAAGAACAATTAAAAAGTGGTAAGTGCTCTCAAAAACGTGGAGCAAAACAGGTAAATGTGGGCCATTTTGTCCATGTATAATTTTATTTTTAACCTACATGAAATATTATCTCATCTTATAATGAATTATATATACACGATCACATCACTTATCAAGGTGAATCCTGACCCAGAGAGCCCTACCTTGCAAACATAGGAAAACCTCTTTCCTGTGACCTTTGTGGGGATGTAGAGGTCAACACGGTCCCTAAACAGCAAAGGCCATACTAACTTTCCTTCCCTATTCCCACCTGAATGCAAGGACGTTGCCGGCGTCGTTATTGATTTTTTTAAAATGAGTCACTGAAACGTGTAGGATTGATTCATTGTAGCAATTTCACTGATTCTAATCAATCACGTAGTAGCAAGCAATTGATACGTGCAGTCAGTCAAGCTAAGCTGAATAGCATTCTCTTCAACCTCTTAAACGGACCTTTTGTGAACTTCGAAGTTTTCTCTAGATGTTTTCAAGAATGCTGCTAGAAGCTTAAATATTTAATGTGAACTAGA
>JASCZW010007470.1:0-65829 GCA_034211315.2 Aedes japonicus | reverse complement strand
TCATACCATCTATCACAACGACCATCATCAAAATACTACGACGTGAGTTCCCATCTGTGACGGTGAGCGCACGCAGTGTAAACAAGGTTAGACACCTCTACACTCTACCTCTACACTAAAGACCCGATACCAGTGAGCCACCGCCACAATGTTGTCTATCGGATCCAATGTGACGATTGCACGAAGTGCTACATAGGGATGACCAGCAACCTACTCGAACAGAGATTGCCAGGACATAGGAGCAACTACAATCAACTGAAACGACTACTACACGGAAGAAACAAAGTACCCAAAATTAAGTTCATTTCACCCAACTCTGGGGTTCCGTGTGGGAAGTCAAATTTGAGTATATGCCATAGTACTCAAATTTGAGTAACTGTATCGAAAGTTTATGGTGGGTAAATTTAACCTAATGCAATACAACTTGTAATAACCAAAATATGATCACTTTTCCGCACGTTTAGTTAGCAAATGTTATATAACATTTAAAATAAAGTGCTGTTGCGGTAACTCACACCGAATCCCATCGGATAGCGCAGACGGTAAAATCACCGGTTCCCGGAATCAGGATACAAACCAAATTTTTACTAACGTTGGTAAATATAGCTTTTAGCTTTCGAGAATTGGACACACTGCGTTTCTTTTGTCTTCGCTCAAAAGAATTCCCGATCACTCCCTTCACCCCAACATTCTAAAAGATTGTTCGAGATGCCGAATAGTACGGCAAGTACTCGGGGAAACCATCATTGCAAAGCTTGCAAGATTCTTGAAGAGACTACCAAAAGAGTCGGTCAGCGATTCGAGACTGGGCTTCTATGGAAGTACGACAGCTTCGAGTTTCCGGACAGTTACCCAATGGCAGTTAGACGTCTTCAGTGTTTGGAACGGCGCATGCAGACTGATCCAGTTATCAGCGAAAGTGTGAAAAGGCAGATATCTGAGTACCAAACGAAGGGGTATATGCACAAAGCCACTCAGGAGGAGCTCAACGATGCTGACCCTAGGCGTACCTGGTATTTACCGCTAGGAGTCACCATCAATCCTAAGAAACCATCAAAGATCCGCATTTTTTGCGATGCAGCTGCGAAAGTGGATGGTATTTCTTTAAATACGTTTCTGTTGAAGGGACCAGACCTACTGATTGCTTTGCTGGATGTGTTATTCGGGTTCCGGGAGAAGCGGATCGCCGTCTGTGCGGATTTGAAGGAAATGTTCCATCAACTTCTAATGCGAACACAGGACCGTAACGCGCAACGAGTGCTCATGCGCGAGCATCCTTCACAAGTTCCCGATGTTTATCTAATGGACGTCGTAACATTCGGAGCAACCTGTTCGCCGAGTTCGGCCCAATATGTAAAAAATCGCAATGCTGAAGAACACGCTGAGCAGTACCCGGAAGCCGCCAATGCAATTATACGGAAACATTACGTGGACGACTACCTGGATAGCATGGACAGTGTCGAGGAGGCAGTAAAATTATCGCTTGAAGTCCGACACGTACACTCACTAGGAGGTTTTCATCTGCGGAACTGGATATCCAACTCGAAAGAGGTTCTCACACGGGTCGGGGAGAGTGAACCCGTCCTCGAAAACTGTCTCCTGTTAGATAAGAGCGTTTCCACGGAACGCGTCCTCGGAATGTACTGGAAACCGCAAGAGGACGTATTCACCTTCTCAGCGACGCTGGCATCAGAAACGGAACACCCAACAAAGCGTCAAGCGCTGAGAATCGTGATGAGCCTTTTCGATCCTCTTGGTTTGCTGAGTTTCTTCCTTATCCATGGTAAAGTACTGATCCAGGAGATGTGGAGAGCCAAAACCGAATGGGATCAACCGATTCCGGAGAGGATATTCGACAGGTGGACGCAATGGACGAAAATGTTCCGGCTTTTGGACAAAATAAACATTCCTCGTTGCTACTTCCTTCGAAATTCGGTGAAAGACATCGGGTCTCTACAGCTTCATATATACGTCGACGCGAGTGAGGAAGCATACGCAGCTGTCGCCTACTGGAGAGCGGTGCTGCCAAGCGGCATTCGAGTGACGCTGATTGGTGGAAAGTCTAAGGTGGCGCCGTTGAAGTCTCTCTCTGTTCCACGTTTGGAACTCATGGCAGCGGTGATCGGTGTTCGTCTGATGAAGACCATTGTCAAAGGACATTCACTGGTGATCGAGAAAGTGGTGTTATGGAGTGACTCGAAGACTGTGCTGGCCTGGATTAACTCGGATCATCGAAACTATAGACAGTTCGTAGCTTGCCGTGTGGGCGAGATTTTATCAAAATTTATTAAGTCAAAAGCGGAGCAGTGGCGTTGGGTACCTACCAAGAAAAATGTTGCAGATGAGGCGACGAAGTGGGGTAACGGACCATGCTTGACCCAGAGCGGCCGTTGGTTCCACGGAGAAGATGATTTGTATCTACCGGAAGATCAGTGGACCGCAAATACACATCCACTTGATAAAACGACCGAAGAACTGAGGGCTTGTATGGTGCATCAAAAGATCGACGTTCCGCAGTTGATCAATTGGGAGCGGTACTCAAAGTGGACACGCTTGACCAGAGCGGTAGCGTACGTTCATCGTTATGCGCAGAATTTGCGCCGGACGGTGCACAAGGAAGTACGAGCAACCGGATCATTGACGCAGATGGAGTTGAATCAAGCGGAAATTACGATTTTGCGTTGGGTGCAACATGAACATTTTCCAGACGAAGTAGCGATGTTGACAGCGGAGTATGGGAAGCGAGGTCAGGTATCACTAGAGAAAAGTAGCAAGATTCGCAAGCTGTCTCCGTACCTGGATGAAGTGGGCATCATACGTTCGGATAGCCGTATCGCCACAGCAACGTTTGCTTCGTTTGACACAAAATTTCCTACAATCCTGCCGAAGGAACATCGAGTAACTCGATTGCTGGTCGAATGGTACCATCAACGATATCTCCACGCGAATGGCGAAACGGTTGTGAATGAGCTCAGACAGCGATTTCACATCCCGCATATGCGCTCGGTCGTACGACGGGTGGCGAAGGAATGCATAATGTGCAAGTTGAAGAAGGCGATCCCTGAGGTACCTCGAATGGCTCCATTTCCCGAGGCTAGGTTACAGCCGTACGTGCGACCGTTTTCCTTCGTGGGAATCGATTACTTCGGGCCGATTGGAGTACGAGTGAATCGAAGTATCGCAAAACGATGGGTAGCACTTTTCACGTGCTTGACAACACGTGCAGTGCACCTAGAGGTTGTACATACACTCATATCGGAGTCCTGTAAGATGGCGATCAGGCGTTTCATTGGACGCAGAGGCGCACCCGTTGAAATCCGAAGCGATAGAGGAACGAACTTCGTGGGCTGCAGTAACGAACTGAAGAAGGAGCTGGATAGCATCGATTGTCAGCTGGCTAGGACGTTCACCAACGCGAATACGAAGTGGATATTTAATCCTCCCGGAGCGCCACACATGGGCGGCGCTTGGGAGCGATTAGTACGGTAGGTTAAAGTGGCGCTAGCAGCCATGGATACTTCGCGTAACCCGAGCGAGGAGACCTTGGCTACAGTATTAGTCGAAGCAGAGAGCGTCGCGAACTCTAGACCGCTGACTTATATACCTCTAGAGACGTCGCAGCAGGAGGCCATTACGCCGAACCACTTTCTGCTCTTAAGCTCGAGCGGTGTGGCACAGTCTCCACGAACAGCAACAGACCCAAAACAGGCTTGTAGAACCGACTGGAACCTATGCCGACGCATGGTGGACCAATTTTGGCGCCGGTGGGTGCGAGAGTATCTTCCTACGATCGCACGACGCACCAAATGGTTCGAGGACGTTAAACCGGTCGAAGTGGGAGACTTGGTTATGCTCGTGGAAGAAAAGACTCGCAACGGGTGGATCCGAGGCCGTGTGACCAACCTGGCCATAGGAGAGGATGGCCGAGTGCGTGACGCAGTAGTGCAGACTGCTAATGGGCTGGTACATCGACCGATGGCAAAGTTGGCGCTATTGGACGTTGGAGATAGTAAAGCCGGACCGGATCGGAATCCGAACCAACCTTACGGGTCGGGGAACTGTTGCGGTAACTCACACCGAATCCCATCGGATAGCGCAGACGGTAAAATCACCGAACCGGTGGTGTAAGGAGGCAGACGTCAAGCGAACAGTGACATGTTGACATGAAGGGAAAAAAGAAGAAATGAAGAAAGAATAAGAGAAGGCGATAGTAGAGATAGAAATTCAGGTAAAGAGGAAAGCAGCTATTGTTCAATAAAGATAATTTCTAGGATAGATAGTTCGGAAATTGTTAGTAGATTAGTTGGTGGTGGAAATTAGGAGTAAGGAAAGACCAATGTAAGTACGGAATCAGGATACAAACCAAATTTTTACTAACGTTGGTAAATATAGCTTTTAGCGTTCGAGAATTGGACACACTGCGTTTCTTTTGTCTTCGCTCAAAAGAATTCCCGATCACTCCCTTCACCCCAACAGTGCCTTTCTCGTGATGATGGAATAAAAACAAAAAATTTCTTGATAATTTTATTGATTTTGTTATTTTTTTAATTTCCGCGATTTTTAAAAATATCGGCTAGTTTTGTAACGTAACATATTATTTGTTTTTCGGTATATAGATCTAATATACGTCATACAATAAAAGTATGCAAACGACTTCCATTTTTAATTTAAAAATGAGTTGTCAATGAAGTACTTACCCATTGAGTAATCTTTACCTAATTTGCAGTATCAAATTTACACATCTCTCCAATTCAACAACAGTACTCAATTTTTAGTTTAAAAATACTCAATTTTAGGTACATTGTTTCTTCCGTGTAGATTCGGGTCAAATCTATACAGACGAATCCGTGCTATCACTGAAAAAAAAAACTGCACTCTTATCATATGATGATCACGAATTCAATTCTGACACAACTCGTATTTTGGATCAAACTTTTAAAAAGAAAACACTACCAATTTAGAGATGATCAATATAATGAATGACAATAATAGTATAAACAAACGAACTGACACAGATGGACTAAGTATGACATACTCTCGACTAATACATACAATAAACATGACTATAAATAGAACCACCAACACAAGGAACATCAACCCAGACACCACCTCTTAAAATCGACCACAACAACCATTTGATAGTTAGCTAGACATACCGCAACAGTGAAGTAGTGTGAAATAGGGTTAATAGTTTTGTTCTATACAATGTTTTTATTGATGTTTGTTTAATTTGATTTGACAACAAAACATATAATGACAAAAACAGAAATCTAGTATGTAATATTAAATTAAAATAACAGAAATGTAGCATACCGACACATTATATTATATTTACAGTGATCCTTAGAAGAAGGCAAAATAAATTGCGCCGAAACGTCGGAAAATAGAAAAAATATCTGTTTCCCCTACATAAAAGACTGAAAGCCAAAGAAACAATCTCGACATTAAAAGTAACAGTCGATAATCAGCAACAATATGAAATTATAACTCTAGACAGTGCTCTAATTTTAATTTTAGGATACATAAATTATTCCCGCTCATCCCAGCAGCAACACCATCATGCATGAGTACGATAAAAGGGAAGCAACGATTGGCTGGTCTTCACGAATTTCATTTCACGCATTATACGATAAGGTGAAACGATCGCACTAAATCAGATAAACAGCGATATGAATGTTTCATACAATCCACGAGACATGTGTTTTTCTGACAAAATTCATGTTTATGAAACGATTGAAAGCTAATTAATGAAAATAAATTTTCAATGTACATGCGCTTCAGACGCCCCAGAAAGTAACTCTTAATAGTTGGGCAAGGAGGAATAACACTGATGAATTCATTTCACGAAGAATCATATGGAATTATAAAAACACATATGGCAAGAAATACACGTTTGATACATACATGTGCACAGGTAGCCCTACCCATTTCTGTCAGTTTATAAGCTCAACGAACAATGCGTTCACAACTGCTCATCTCCCAACCATCAGAGCTTCCCATGTCAAGAAAATCAGTTTCCTCCTTGCAAGCATCCATCCATCCCATATGCGGGCTAGCAAAATGGAAGACTGCGCCAGGAGCAACGCAATTTATGATTCCATATTAATTAAAGATGGAATTCTGGCATGAGACGAGCCACTTTATGCTAATGGTGGCCAACTAACTATGGTGAATAGCATTCGTTGACGTTGCCTGGGAGGATGGGATCCGAGTGCACAGGAGCAAGAAATATGCAATTGCTCGCTCATTCAACTACATGAACCACCCACAACACTCTGGCTCTGATGGTGCTGACATTTCCCATCTCAAGACTTGAAAGCTAATGTATGCAATGTAAGTAAGTAAGTAAGTAAGATGTCTAATCCGGGAGGCAGTTGGAAAGAAGGAACTTCCTAAGACTGCCTGCCTGCCAGAGGAAAACCGAAGAAGAAAGCTCGTCTAACGAAGCGGAAAATGGAAACATGCTACTTGGATGGAGATTTGGAGACGTTCGAGCTTAAAAGGTACATTTTGCCTCGAGTGTCTTGGCAACGTCAGAGGTTAACTCGTCTGCTCAGTTCAGCTCAAGTGTGGGCGAAAAGTTTTCTGGTTGAGGATACTCTAGATCGTTCCACTTAGGTGTTGTTTATGACAGAAAGGGTTTGTTGAAACTTGAGAAGTTCCCTTTTTGAGGTTGGGATAATTTCACAATTTCAGCAATGCTAGGAAAATCAGAGCGGATCTTAAAATATTCCTAGCATCCATTTCCTTGTTTTGATGTGTTGTGCCGCACGCATTCGGTGGACGAGAAATATATGTTGCCACTTTTCACCAACGACGACGGCGGCGGCGGTTGTAATAATGATGTCAACGTCAAGCCGAAGGACACGGCACTTTTCGCTTCTGCCGGCATAGAAATTCTTTGTGACGTACCAAGAAATATGTTAATCATTATGGTTCCACATCACGTAATACGATAATTTTAATCCGCTTAAGATGGTGCTTTTCTTCGGCTGACTTGCGATGAGTGCGCAAGGCCACCACCTCGGCGGAAGGAACAACAACAACAACAACGACAGCGGCCTACAATGGAAGATCCTCCAAAATATGGAACGCGAAATCGCAAAGCTTGGCACGTTGATCCACCACGTACCAATCAGCGGTTTTTATTGTGTTCGTTTTCTGTTCCAGAACGCCGTGAGCCGGGTGAAAGCGCCGCAAAAATCCGGCTACAGTCGTTTACATAATGTGTTGCTTGGATTGGGGAATATATTATCGCGAACCCGCAGTCGTTTTCCGTGCCGTCTTCAGTAGGCTGCCGCTGCAGTAAGCGTTTTATTTTAGTTTGCCGATATCTAATGTTTGCGATGGCTTTTTTTTTTTGTTGGTTGGAATAATCAATGAGAAGTGTTTTGCAGCATTTTTTTAATGCATTTCGAAAATGTCACTATCAAATGGGGAATCAGTTGCCACCCATCCAAGGTCCAAAGTACCACGTTTTGCCATTTTCTCGCAATAATCACGTCAAGTTATCCCGGTTATTCAATTTCCTGCCCCATCTCAAGATCCTTCCCGCCGCAGAAATTGGCAGACGATTAAATTACCGCCAGGCCGACCGGAGACCTCTCTTCCTAAATCAATACCCAAACGGTTTCAAACGGGAGCGAAAACGGGAAAGGGAAAGCGTCCGACCAATAATGCGGGACACTCGTTAGACTCGTTCTGCTCTACTCGTGATGGACAGACGAAGAACCGGGGTTCGGCACCATCAGAAATCCAATCAGATAAACGATGCAAATCAGTTTAAAGATTTTGGGTAAAATTGCGCCTTTCCACCGGAGTCGGCAGATGGTCGAGCGCGTGCATCGATGGAAACAAACAAAATCCGATCCCCTCCGACGGGGATAAATTAGATTGGAGCCTGATTTTGAGGACCGACACATCTCCACCCAACTGTCCGTTAGTATTGATTTTGGATTGACCTTGCTGTTACGATGGATTTTCCTGTTGGTGCGTGAGATAAACATGTCAATCTTCCCCAAATCTTGCGACGACAAAGGACAATAACAGAATAATGTCACCGTGGAACAAATCCGAATAAACCATGGAATATTGATTGTTTTATTTTGGCCCCCCGCAGTAAAGGCAAACAAAAAACAAATCGCAATAAAAATCATTCATAATAAGCATGACTTGGCATTGACTTTGTCAGGGTTTTCGTCGTCCCGGGAGGCAGAAAGCCGGAACCGACGAAATATGCAATAATAGACCTCAATCCGCTGAAGGAGGGGGGGGGGGGGAGGGCCTTCTGACAAACGAGGAGGCACATCAAACATTTAACATTCCACGGAGGCCATCATCGGTCCGTATGGATGGATGTGACCTAGTTACTCCTAGTCGGAGTCAGTCGTAAGGGCGATGTGCTCCGTGTTTGGTTGATTCGTGCTGTTCGAGCGGCTTGTTTATTACTTGTGCCAAGGGGCGCGCAATGGAAACGGCGATGCTAGATCGATGCGCTGTAATTGGCTTGTTTTTTTTTATGGATTGGTAGGTACTATGTTTCGTGGTGGTAGAATTGTCACATATCATGCGAATGCTTGTTAGAGCATTTTGTTAGTATTTTGACACCAGTATGGGGTGGAATAGTTGATCTCAAACATGTTCAGATTGTGATTTATTCGAGAAATTTGAATAAAGAAGAATTGGAATCGAAGTACAATATTATTTACTAATATAGACTGTTCCGATAATTATCAATACACTAATGATTAAGCGTCAATTCAAAATGCGTGCAGTATTCAACCAATTTTTGGCTGCATCCTGTTGTTTACATCCAATTTAAACTGTCATTATTTTTAATTTTTTTCACCAACATTTGAAAATGCCTGATCTTTTTCCCGCGCAAAGAAAACGGATTATGCACAAACGATGCACCATGGTCAGTGGTCATTCGATCAGAAATGTGGCCAAGCCACATTCGCCAGATCTGAGAGTGGCTAAGCCACAAGCCCCAGATCTGAATCCCTTGGATTTTTTCGTATGGTCATACATGCTGGCGAAAGTAAATGACCACAGGGCGTCTAATATGAACCAATTCAAAACCGTAATCATTTTCATTTTCATTTTGCAGCATTTGGTGGGTCAATGAGAGCGCACGTCAGTCCAAAGCCGATGATGAAGGAGGGGTAATGGCGAACTAGTCTATTCAGACCACATGAACTCCATGGGAAGGAACAAGGATAAATTAGGGTAGGTGGTTAAGGTAGGGCGTTTTGGATCGGTTAAAAATACTACAAAAAGAAAATCATAAGTCGAGCACTTGATACTGAAAAAGTCTGTAAGTCGCAGACGAAACAGGCCTATCTGTCAGAAGATAAGCCTTCTCCAGTGGAATTTAAAGAAACTCGCTCGTGTTTACTAGTGATCACTTGAAAAAAGTGTTTCAATGTTTTATTCTTTATTTCAAAAAGCAAACAAATGAAGTGTTAATTTGAAATTATCCTTGCTTCCTAATCACAATCATTCTACTAACACGCTAAAATTGTTTTTTTTTAAATAGTGTTTAAAAAAACAAGTAAAAGTGATCATAAAATCGTTAATTTACAATTCTGCATTACAATGCTATACTGCAAATCCCGAAAAGATAAAGAGAGCCATTTTCTGTAGTTTGTATGAACCAGGTTATTTGAGATACCACTGTAAATTTCATTTTTTTTTACGCTGCAAGTTGCTATATCAAAGTTACATCTCTCTATGATTTGCTATAATTAGAAAGTCGGCTGTCGTATACCGCACAAATTTAAATTATAATTTATAATAGAATTATAATTTGAATTGCAATTTAGGTATGTTTGGTGTTTAGTTAATGACAATCGATAAATAAACAACAATGAAAGAATTACCACGCCAATGAAAACTGCACCTCCTGCCGTGTCCCTTAACTACTTGATGTCAGGCGTCTACAAACTGTTTCTAACCTCGTCTAAGCGTACATTGCGGCAAAGCCCGCCGGTAGCACACCTCTTTCATTCTGAATAAACACACCTATGACAAACCCCAATAATACGATACTCTGAGTTCCTAAACGGACCCTCCGCATCCCACAAAACCACAATACTTATGGCCACGGTCTAGAAATCCACTGCATTGGAAATTCTATGACACAGTTCAAACTACCACCTCAAATTGAATATTAAATCCTAGAGGGTTTGAGCTGTTTAGTGGAATACTTGTAACTATAAATTAGAAGAAAAATTAGTAATCTCCATTTGATTCCAACTACCTTTGCTTATCTTTGACAGATACGCGTATTTCGTCTACAATGTGCAGACTTCTTCAGTGTCTCGTACTAATAACTCGACTAACTCGAATATTCTAAGATCTATCTAAGATTAAATTTTTAGTGATTTGCGGCCCAACCCGACGATATCACAATCATCTTTTGTGCCTGTTTACATGCGTGCTACGACGCGGCTATTAAATAGAAAGAGGAGCGAGTGTGATATTATCACTACTTTGTGTGACTGGACCTTTGGCTCTCCCATGAATGGTTCATTAGAGTAGAATGACATGACCTAGCGACATCTATCATAAATCAGTTATCTTCAATGGATCATTAACATGAGATAAGGCCCTCCCACCAGCGTCCAGGTACAAAATCCAGCCATGGAGAGGGATTCCTCAGATTCTTATAAGGATAAATTTCATCGCACAAAAAAAGAAATGAAAAAAAAGTGACAGCTCACCAAAGCCCAACCGTTCGTGATCAGAGCTTGCTGTGATCTCCAATGGGACTAGCATACATCCTCATTGTGTAAACACTGGTGATCCCAAACTAAGGCCCGATTGCAGGTCATATTAGAAAAGGGTAGGAATGTGTTGACGTGATACTCACTTTGGAAAAAGCTACGCACTTCCACGAGAAATCAATGGGATGTTGGACAAAATGGTTGTGGCTGCCAACAATTTAAACCTATAGTTTGGATGTTGTTGAGGTCACTCACTAGTATGGGTGGTTTATTTCAACAGAATACAAGAATACGTTGAAATATCGAATTTGGGGACAGATTTTAACCAACAGCAAGGATGGTCTATTCCAATAGATTACAAAATTACGTTAAATTTCGAGTTTGAGAAATGATTAAAACCTACAGTAGTGATAATGCTGAGGACACTGAAATATGCGGATGGTTTATTTCAATTGAATTAAGAAATTCTCCTAAATATCAAGTTTTAGTACCTTTATGCAAGAAAAAATTCAAACAAATATTTGCGGATTGATATTTTATTTTTTATTATATAGGAAAAAAATCAAGAATGTTATACTGAAATGTTGAAAATAAAATAAGCATAGCATAGCAGTTAGTGCAACACATACTCAAGAGCGATGCAGAGATCTCAACGGCATCTCTCACGTGTGACAGTATCGACTATATTTCGATATGCTAGGGGTACTTGTAGATGAACAAAAACATCAGATTAGGATGTCTCTTAAACATCAATATTCACATAACAACTTTTTAGTTAAAATGGTTAGGCAAAAATAATCCTCAGACAAGGTGTTGAGAAAAATGTGATGCATATTTTTTTTCAGAATAAGTGTTTGGGAATAATTTATTGTTCAAAAGTTAGCGGTAAATTTAACGAAAAACATGTCAGTAGGAACCAAAAGCAGCAAATATTGCTTACCTAGTCCTTTTCATGGATAATTTGACCCATTTACCTCGAGCTAGCTACGAGTAATATTCATCCCTCTTTTACTTATAATGAAAAGAAAAATGTTGTCTACAATAATATTAAATATCGGCTCTGTAAAGTGTTACACATGCCTGAGCCTAACAAATAAACAAACTAATTAAAAAAGAAACGAAAAACATGTCTGGATATAAGCAGTCCTTGTCGTGCACCCCAGTAGTACCTAGGCTTATTTATATAGCATTATGTTCCTTGATACGCGTTAAAACAAGCATTTGATGGTTTTTTGGCCAATTCTCGCCTAAAAAATCATTAGGTGAAAAAGATTAAAAAACCTGTTTTAAGTTTAAATTACCCGTAACTTTTGAATGCCAAGCTATATTTTAAAACTTTGTTGAGCAAAAATGGACACTATGAATGAATTACTTCGTTTCAAGATAACTTTTGTTTAAATAAAAAACAAAAAAGGTATAATAAAAAAAACTCATTAGTTTAGAGACACTCTAATTTAACGCAGAACAATAGCTCTATCTTGGTCGAATGAAGAGCTAAAAAAATGATGTTTTGAGCGAAATAGCTTGAGTATTATATTTCCTACAAACTTGACTTTGACATCATCCTTCTATTGTGTTTCGTTCAAAAGTTAGCGACAACGCCGCACTAGCAGTAAAATTTGGAACTACAAAACTATTACCACAAGATGAACAACTTCAGTAAGTACAACTTTGTAACAGACACTATGATTCAGAAACATAACTTGAACTAGGACTAGGACTTATCAATTTCACCCTGAAAAACGGCTTTTCCGATTAGGAAGAGGATCAGCCATGGGACACGCCTGACAAGTGCAACGGATAAAATTGAAACTCTCTATCTCTCTCTCCCTCATTTCCTCTCCTTTTCAACTATTATGTCAATTCTAACCATCCTTTTCCATCCGTTGACTGTTGAGATGATTTCTTTGGTTTTCAGTCTTTTTAATAATTGGAAACAGAAATTTATACTACTTTCCAACGTTTTGGCGTATTGAATTTCGCCCTCTACTAGGGATCATAGATGTATGTGTTATGTTATAAACAATCTTCTGCCGGGATTAAACACTTTAAGACCTGGGCTTTTTCATTTCACATTCCTATACATACCGCGCTAATGCGAATCTAGTCCTGGAATTTATTTTACAGTTTCAGTGGGTAGGAATAGAAACATGGCAATTCATGTATTTTCACTGATAGTCAAGCAGCTTTATGAGCATATTTTTTTAAATTTACATCAAAACTAGTATAGGAATGTCTCCTTTTACTTCAACGGCTATGCATTTATATTACAGTTAATTTTCACTGGGTTCCTGGACATTGTGGAATCAATGGCAATGAAAGAGCTGACGCTGGATCTTCTAAGCCATTTCTAGAGCTAGAGCCATTTTGCGGAGTCTCTGCATCCGCAATCAAAATGGAGCTCAGGAACTGGGAAAAGAAGGCGGTGATTACAAACTGGAATATAACCGCCATTGCCTGGAAATCTAAAAACTTCATATACATAGAGGCTTCTCGTCAAAAAAATAAACTGTACACATAAACAGGCCTAATTACAGGACATTGTATGATTAAATATCTTCTAAAACTAATGGATAAACTAGGAGATGATATCTGTCACTGGAGGAATGCAAAACCTCTGAACATTTATTTTGCAACTATGCTGCATTTTTCAACACAAAATTTTTCGATAAGAGACTTTTAAAGCCCTTTGAAATATGCCCTCTAAGCGCTTGTAAGGTAAAGCGTTTTATACGACACATTATTCCTTACTAGGATTATACCCTAAATCATGCAATGACTTTTCAAAGTAAATCAAGTCGAGTTATTAGTACGAGACACTAAAGAAGTCTGCACACTGTAGACGAAATACGCGTATCTATCGAAGATAAGCAAAGGTAGTTGGAATTAAATAGAGAATACTAATTTTTCTTCTAATTTCAAGTTCTCAAACTAGCTTATCACCTTGAAATGGTATGGAAAAATAAGTTGAATATCACAATAGATCAAAACAATGGTCGCAGTGATAAAGCAAAAAAAACGCGAATCTTCGTGGTGACCAAACAGTATACATCATTACTGAGTGCCACTTTATCACACCTTTGTTTATTGTATCACGCCACCGAACAATTAGGCACCGAAACAATAGATACCGCGCAATACATGTTGCAGTTCGCAACAAACCAGCATACATGGAATCGTGCCACTAAACAATACACAACGCGCTATGCCCGATCATACTACAGACACCACGTTAATACGACACATATGGTACACTCTGTAACCTTGTTTTTAACTGCACACCGATCATAACAGACAAATTACTAGCAACAGCCTACAATCGCCTATCTGGCCAACGACTGCTCGCCACTGCACTCTCCAGAGCAGGGATGCCATATTCACATACATGTCTGTAAATTTGCAGACTTTTCATTTTTATTGCAGACTTTTTTAAGGATGCAGACATTAAGCAGACATTTTATTGATGTTGCAGACTTTAACAGACATTTGAAATATATTATAAATTTCAAATAAAGGTATTCTCTGAAGTAACTCTGAGGTAACATGGAGTCCCTACTTATGGTAGTGATCAATTCCACGCGTGTAAAACCATATTTGAGGAATTTAGAGACTTCCTCGGAAAAAAAACTTCTTCTATGGTCAGGTAAAAACTTCTCAGAAGTATTGGGAGCAAGCAGTTCATGCAAGAAGAACCTTCAAAAATTCATTACCGAAGTTCAAGATCATAATTACCAGAGTTTCAAGCCAGAACTTCCCCAATAATCAGGAAAGGACTTATCAGAGCTTCAGGAATAAGTGTGGGGAAGAGGACTTCACTGAAGCTTAGAATTTTTCAGAGGTTTTGGAGTTCTTCCCAGAAATTCAAAATTAAACTTCAGAAATTCAAAGTTAAACAATTTCTCATAAAATCAGGAAAAAAAGGATTTCTCAAAATTCTTTAGAGAGAAGAGAATGAAACTTTCTGGCCAACTTTCCTTCTTATTTGAGCACGAACTTCCAAATAGTTTCGGAACAAACTTCCTCAAAGTTCTTGAGAAAATTTCCCAAAAGTTCAGAAGAGAACTTCTCAGAAGTCCAGGAAGAAACTTCAAGAACAAATTTAATGGAATTTTTCTAAAAATTTTGGAGAAAGTTTGAATAAAATTTTCCTTGAAGTTCCGGATGGGACCAATCTGAAGTTTGGAAAGAATAAGCTCAGGAAAAAACTTCCCCAAACTTCAGGAAGAAACCTTCTAGAGAGGGCACTACCTATAGAGTCAAGAAGGAATTTTTCAAAAAATCAGGAAAGAACTCCTCATAAGTTCACAAGAGCACATCTCAGAAGTTGCGAGGGGACCAAAAGTTTAGTTGGAACTACCCAAAACTGCTAGAGAGCTTCCCTAAAGCTCCGAATCGAACATTTCAGCATTTCAGAATGGGAAGTTCTTGAAGTTCACGAAATCCCAGAAGTTGTGGTAGATACTTTTGATAAAATCAGGAAAAAACATTCCAGAAGTATAAGGGGATCGCAATAGTAGTTCAAGCAGGAATTTCTCAGTAATTCAGGAACAAACTTCCCCGAAGTTCAGGAGAATACTCCCCTGAAGTTCAGAAGAGATTTTTTCAGAAAAGAACTTCTCAGAAGTACAGGAAGAAACTTCTAACAACTTAAGAAGATTTTCCAAAAAATCTGGAGAAAGTACTTCTCAAAGTTTTGCAGAAACTTTCCTCGTAGTTCAAGCTGGAACTTATCAGAAGTTTAGAAAGTAACTATGTTCAGAAAAAAACTTACCAAATGTTTCTGGAAGGTAAGGTTGGGTTCTTAAATGTGAATTTCGAAGAAAATAAGGAGTGACTGCCAAGAAGTTCATCAGGAAATTTGCAGAAGATCAGTAGAAGGGTTTTCTTGAAACTTTAGAGATAATCACTAACTAACCGAAGAAGCAGTCTATACAAAAATCATTCATATGACCATAATGATATTGATGATCATGAGTGATGATGACACCATATTGAAATATGGTACACACCAACTGCCCGACCATTCGCGTTATACTATGAGGACACACACTCATGTAGGAATTACAATTCCTTACTTTCCATCTCACCTCATTTGGAAGATTTGATCAGTAAGAAAATTCCCTTGAAATTTAGCTGAGAAGCATAAAAAAGTCAAGAAGTTTATCAATATATCCACACAGTTTTCAAGAACACTTGCAAAGTTCAGAGAATCTATACATCTATTTAAAATTAACACAACCGTTATTTTAAAAAATTAACTCAAATACTTCTCAACCGATCAGCGTGAAAATTTATCGATGGGTTTTTAGGGCGAAGAAGGTTCTTATGATAGTAAGCGACCTTTCCCTTCCCTAAAAGGTGGGGTCCCATACAAATAAAATACAAATGTATAAATCAAAAATGACAGCCCTTCGACTGGATCTACAAATAAAATCCGTTTTAGTGTCATTAAAGTTGTTTTTACTAATGAAATAAAAATTAAAATTTTGAATTCAATTTAATAATTTATGTAACGGAAGATTGACTCTGTTATTAATTGGTTATTCAATGGTTATTGTTGAATCAAAAAAAAAATCTATCAAATTTATCAAATGAAAACTAAATTGGGATTTTGAAATACAAAACTGGAAAGAACTTTACAGGAAAAAAAACTTTAGAAAATTGTGGCATCTGCAAATGCTTCAAGCTTCAGTGCCACTTTAAAAATATGAAACAATAGTGTAGGGTTGCATACAATCCAAGAAGTAGATGCAGGCATGTTTACATAATCACACAAATTGCGGAAATGATATAACTTGCTCTCGTATTACGTCTTTTCGTTGAAAGAAGTCTAATTTTCTACAAAAAAATTAAAGATTTTTACACAAATTCCCAGACATTTTTATCACAGACATTTGAAAAAAATATCTGGCATCCCTGCTCCAGAGTACTTGCCACCACTACACAGTGGGAAATCGCTGGTCATTAATCCAAAATACGAAATTCACGTTGACGCCTTCTTCATATTTTTCCTGTAATAATACACTATTGAAATTTTTAAATTCAAATTCTTGAAGTGATTGGACAGAATTTGAGATCTGTTCGATTTTTTGAAGTATGTCATGTGTTTTTTGCGATTTTTTGAATAAAATTGTAAAAATTACATAATTCGCTAGAGCTCTACCATTGACTTAAATCAAGATGGTGCTAAAGAGAAAGTTCCTTGAAATGAAGTACAAAACAAATCTGCATCATTATTTTTTTTGAATACTACAAAAGTTTTGTAAAATTTGAATTTAATCGAAAAAGTTGTGATTTTTTTGTGAAAACCATGCTACAAAACTTTGAAGCCAGGTTCGCCGAGTTAGAGTTAGTTGTAAATATTAGATTAAAATGTTAGCTTTTAAATGGACATAGCCTTATGTAGCGCAGACTTGCGCAGAGTATTGATATTTTTTAAAGAAAAGATTGGGTTTTTGGCCATTTGCTCCTTTTTTGAATATTTGACAAGATTTATCTCTTCTGCGAGCGCTTCAAGCATATCATGTTCAATTGCTGCATCATATCAACAATATGATCATACCAACAATAGTCTATTGTCACTATGCACTACTCTCCTAGCTTGTCAACAAACTGTGGTATGACCGAGAATTTTGTTTTTGTGTGAAGATTGGACAAACTGATCGCTATTCTTCGTCATCTCATCTCTTCTCATTCATCTCTGTTCCTTATTACTAACCAACTGAAAGAGCGTTCTGTTAGCATCAAATCTTTATTTTGTATCTGGCTGATACTGGCTATATTCTAAATCAAACTGTTTTATTGAAGTGCTTGTGGCCCAAAATAATTGTGGATATGGAAAGTGAAATTGCAAGTAAGTTATTATGGTTACTTTTCCATAATTGTCAGGCGTACAATAATTATTTGAAATATATGTGATGGTCTGGCTTAACTATTTCTGATGAACACTACTTTTTTAAATTTTAAAGGAAACGGATTTAAATAAAGAAAACAGATATATGAAGCGATGAAACTTCAAGGGTCGCTAGGAAAGATGAACGCAGCAGCAAATAACTGTTTTCCGTTGAATAAGGATAAGGAGTTCGATAGTTTTTGGAAATCATTCAATAAGAAATTTCAGCACTTGCAAAGTAAGCGTAACCGATTTGTGTTCTTTTTGTGTTGTCTCTTATAAATAACACATTTTTCTCTTACTACAAAAAAATGCTAATGATTTAGAAATGTGTGTTTAATCATGAAAAAATGGAAGAAAAAACAATAAGTGAAGGAGAGATTCAAATTTTTAAATGTATTGCCGTGTTATATAAAATAAAAAAATAAATCTTCACACACTATGAAAACAAACAGAATATGAATCCTAGAGGGTTTGAGCTGTTTAGTGGAATACTAAACCCAGTCGAGTTAGACGTTCATTACGTCACGCAAAATTGACTTTTAGACCCCCCCCCACGTTTTGTATGACCCAATGATGATGGATCTCCTTCGCAAATCCTCCTTATTGTACAGACTGAGAAGTGACGCCGTATCTGTCGAAGATAAGCAAAGGTAGTTGGAATTAAATGGAGATTACTAATTTTTCTTCTAATTTATAGATACAGAATATGGTTTTAAAGGAGTTCTTTGATACAAACAACATTTTTGTATGACCTTTGTGGTGCTCAAAATAGTCTTGAAACTGTTTAAAAATTGATGTTTTTTTTAAATGATAAAACTATAGAAATTGCTAATAAGCAGGGCAGAAAACAGTTTTTTGGGTCCATTTAGATATTATTCAACACCAGAGATGGTGTAAACAAATCTAACACGTCCAACGCGCCATATTTTATGAAAAAAAATATGGGATTATCAAAGCGCTTTTAAAAAGCAAAATTTTTGTGTTACGTAATATTTCAGCGCGTCCTAATAAAAAAGCAACCTCATTTTTGGATTCAGCGACCCAAAATTAGTTAAGAAACACGTGTTTTTATTGATTTGGAGACATTTTTATGCATGACCAGCTTTTGTATGGAGTCGCCCCACTGTGCACTAGCTGTCACTCCAATTCTTTACGATCCGAGATCGTTGAACGACTGAAAGGCTAAAGTGTACCCCTTATAAATCTTTCACTGATGCATAGAAGACGCTTTGTAGTTGGTGATAGGAGAATATTTTACATTTAGCCAATTTACTTTGAAATAACGACATTTTAAGACATCATTTCTTATTTGTGTTATTGTCAATAGTTTCAAGTATGAACTTAATAGTTTTCAATATTGGAATTGACGCGTAGAAATGTTTCCAATCGATTGAGGTAATTATTTTGAAAATGTTTGAAGGATCGACAGGCATATTACCGCTCAAAACCTGACCACGTTTCGTGACGGTTGCAATAGGTTTTTTTTTTAAATTGTATTCTAGTTAAGAAAAGAAAAAGGTAGTCCTACGTAAAAAATCTAAACTTATTGAACAAACAGAAAGGAAAAACTGTTATACAAAGCTAAATGGAAAATAGACCGATAAGAGACCAAATTTTCTCTTCGAAACGATTCAGCCTGATTTTGAAATCCAACAACGATTTTGATTTCGTATGATTTTTATTGTCAGTCAAGTCCATTTCATTTCCAAATTTCTAAAAACCCAAACGATTAACATTGCCGAAAAATAATCCACATCACACATTAACCATGGCCCAGGAGCCCATTCGAATGCCAGCAGAAAACTCATCAGACCCAAACTTCAAAGCATTCGCCGGCCACATTTAACCGGAAGCTCCGTAATCTGTCTTGAAATGGAAACTGGCTCCAGTGCCAGAGTCTGTTTCGGGTAACAATAATCAAAACCACAGAAATCTTCTCGCCCCCTTCCATCTACGGGACACGATCCTGAAAAGCCTTTCGGCAAATGCGCTGATGCAAACGGGGCGCAACCGGGGAGCCCCACCGCTTCCTTCCGCTCCGAAGGTACGAAAATATGAAGTAGATTTCCGCTTCTCCGACAGGCTTTGTTAGTCGTCTCCTGCGAAGGCATGATGAGCTCCGTTTTTATGGGAAAACCATGTCTTGTTTCTGATTCATTCTGATAGATATGGGAAATATAGATATATTTCCACACACGTTCCCAAATAGGAAATGAATATGGAACAGTTTCGCCGAAGAAATGGGTAAAGGAAGATCCCTCCGAAAGAGTGAAGCGTGAACTGTTTTAAGGGAACTGTGGAGGCGTCGGGGATGAAAAGCCTTGTCTGGTTGAATGATTTAATGGTTTTTGTAATGCTTAGAAATGGTAGCTGAAGGCTTTGCGGTTGAAGTCTGTTCGGATTGTTGTTCTATATAATTCCGTAGGACAGACTGTTTTCTCCCGAGCAAGGAAGGTAAATCTGGAGCCGTTGTGGAAAAATGATTTACGAGCTGTGATTTGCTCGTGTATTCATTAGAAGAGTAAGTGTAGGAATTGAAATTTGTATCGTTTCTGGGAAACTTACACAAAGCATTAAATTCTCACGATTCATCTCGCTCGAACACGGAGGGAGACATTGATGCCCATGGAAAGAAAGTACCACTTCAATAACGAGCAGGAAAACCAAATTAACCACATTTTCCCTCGCCCGAAAGTACGCCCCAAGCGGAAGAACGTGTAACTTCATTATCACGTACAACGAGGCGATCCGGCCAACCGACCAAGCAACAAACCAGCGCCAGAGTCATTCCTTGCACACACACCCAGAAGTTGGACGACGAAGGAATCGATTTCATGGGCCAAGATCAAAAGGAGCAAAACTTTGCCTTGGAGGCATCCTGGAATCCAGCAGGATATTTCCCCACATACTCGCAGCGGAGCCGTAATGGCAGATACAACGAGAAGCCAAAAGAGAATTAATGAACATGTGTAATTTTCGTATGGCACCGAAACTCGGTCGGTCTGGCTGGGGCGCACCATCGTTCCTGGAAGCATCATCGATAAATTACTAAATGGATGCTCCCCAGAGGCTGTGTTTTGCCGTTCTTCGATTTGCTTTGCGTATTTCGGGCCTGGGTTCTGGATTGGGTGGAAATTTATGCCTCCCTCGGCTGAGGCGGTTGGTTTAGTTTCTTGGTAAAGCACGTCTCTGCCCTTCCGTCGATTCATCCCTGGAGGGATGGGGAGGGTCGGGCGGGTTGCTGCTTCGTCCTACCAACATTCTCAGACAGGGTTTATTTTTTTTCTCCAAACCAGAAGTGTAGGCACAGTGATAAATGTGCTGCGGTAGGTGTGCGTTAGGTTCACGTTCGATCCAAATGCAGAGACTGGCGTTGGACTGGTTTCAAGGATGTCTTTGGGGTAGGTTTTAAGTGGCGCTCGTTTTGGATGGTGCCGGAGGGGTTAACGGTGTGTGGAATGGCAGAAGTGGTAATGAATAGGGTTGGATTAATTATCAATAGTCTGCACGAATATTATCATGGAAAATTTCTGATTCATTATCACCTGTACACGAGGACAGGGCAAGATCATTAATGGATTTTTTTCACGGCCAAAGTAAATAATTGAAGTTCGGTTGCACGAGTCACAACCTCCTTGTTGACGCAGATACATATATTTTATTAATTTTGAAAAATGGTTTAGAAATAAGTTTTTGGCCCTGGAAGGAACCGATGTTTTTGTTGGTTTGAAGTAATTCAAATAAGATATAAACAGTGATGTGTCTATGTTGCAGAATATTGTATACATGTTAGCCTTAAACGGTTGCATCGTATTGGATTGTTGACATAGGAAGCGGTGTAAATAGCTTTGAATGAGATTCATGTTCGGCATTTTGCAGAATTTAAGAATTTGTCAGATTTTTCCTAGAGATACCACATAAATGAAGCATCAAGAAATCGTGAATGATCTCTTACCACTGTATAGTTACAAACAATTTATGATGCAGTTTGAAACAAATTAAGCTTTCGTTCGTATCTCAACTTTTTGGCCACATCCGTAACCGAAGCATGAGGATTCCGCTTAAACGCTTTCACGAAACGCTTGTGATCTTGATCACTAAAAAGGTCTGTATCCGCAATAATCCGGACACCTCAAAACATGCATAAAACATAAATTTAACATTATATTCCCGTCGTAATTATTTATTTCAGATTCATGGGATGTGTTTTAACAATTCGTGAAGAAAAAACATAGTTAGTCGGTATTTGCATAAAATTTTAGAACTTTGCGCTAAACTACGTCCATTAGGGTTTATACAGTCTGTTCAGAAATCATAGAAGCCGTCTTTGTCCAAATTTGCTGGAAGTGTTTGATGTCTTTGATTCCTTGCTTCTTTCCAGAAAGCTTCCGCTTCATCAGAGCTCAATATCTCTCGATTGGTCGTAGCTCTGAGCAATTTGGCGGGTTTGAGGTTTTTGGTACAATTTTCACTTGATTTGCTTGGTACCACTCCATCACAGTTTCAGCATAGTAGCATGATGCCAAATCGGGCCAGAACAAAGGTTTTTCTTTGTGACTTTTGATGCAGGGTAGCAATCGCTTCTGCAGACACTCTTTCTGATAGATCTACTAGTTGATTGTGCCTGTAGTGACGAAAGATTTACTCTTTTTGCTACACGTGCAAATTGTTTGCCACACAAGGTATTTTTTGGGAAATTTCGATGCCTTCTTTTATAGCATTCTTGAAGTCTAATTCATGCTCTTCAGAACCCTTATAAAACCAAAATTGTTACTTGGGTAGCCCTGGAAGCTGCTTGAAATCCTCCAGGACATAAGTTTCATCGCTCATAACAACGCATGAAAACTTCGTCAAAGCCCATGAATTCTGCTGCCAAGTTCTGTTTGCTGTTGCGATTTGGAACTGTTTTTACTTTATACTTGTTTTTCTTTCGTTGCCATCTTGAGTACTAAACATGAAATGTAAACATCAATCAAAGTCTTTTTCATCAAAGCTATACCACAGTGAAATTTTTCATTCCTCCTTGCAATATTTCAAAAGTTACAATGATTTGAAGGCGTCTGGATTAATTTGGATACGGACCTTAGAACATCCGTTCTGACCGCATTTCTCATTCTTTTTGATGCTCCGAGTTTCGTAATAATGTTTCATCACACGACTCACCGTTGACTGCACGATTCTGAGTTATTTTCCGATGCCCCAAGATTAGAAAGTTGAGGATTTTCCATGTGCTTGCGCAAAACCAATTGATGACGTTGTTTTTCGGGTGATGCCATTTTTTACAATTTTCGAAAAACTGACAGCGATAAAAAGTATAACACAAAAAAAACACTCCAAACCATTTTTACCCAAATTTCCGAGAAAAAATACCATATGTGTAATTTTCTACAGCGATTTTTCCGTGATGCAATTTGATGTGGAACACCCTTTATGTGATTCGCGGCAGTGAACTCTCCATCGTTAACCTTATATTCAAGATATTATGACTTTGCTTTGGGAATAGAATTAGTTGTCACAACAATTTCCAATTGATTAATGCAAAGATCCCGAAAAACTACCAAGAAATGATTAACTTGTTAGTGTTTTTGAGCCCATAAGGTCAAAAGAGATCCAAATTATTTTGTCTACCACAACGATCGCCTTAATGGAGCTGGTGGTGGCGTTGCCATCATTGTCCATAGGCGAATCAAACATCACATTCTTGCTTCATTTGACACCAAAGTTTTTGAAACGTTGGGGGTTTCAGTTGAAACAAAATTTGGCCAATTTACTTTTATAGCTGTCTATTTGCCTTTCCAATGCACTGGCCAGCAAAAGAACTGGCTTAAGGGTGACCTTCAGAAACTTACCCGTCATAGGTCTAAATTCTTCATTATTGGTGATTTTAATGCAAAACACCGTTCATGGAATAATGCTCAAAGCAATTCCAATGGTAACATACTATTTGATAATTGTTCTGCGGGTTATTATACTATACAATATCCAAACAGCCCAACTTGCTTTTCTTCTGCAAGAAACCCCTCAACTATTGATTTGGTCTTAACTGATTCATGTCAACTTTGTAGTCAATTGATTACCCATGCTGACTTTGGTTCTGATCACCTTCCAGTTACATTTGAAATATCTCAAGAAATCATTTCTAATTCCATCAGTTCTACTTTCAACTACCATAGAGCTGATTGGGATTAATATCAAACATTTATGGAATACAACTTTGATCCTAATGTTCCATTGCAAACAAGAAATGAAATTAATAATGCTCTTGAATCTCTGGCTTTTTCAATAGTTGGAGCAAGAGCAGCTTCAGTGCCTAAATATGAGGTGAAATTCGATTCAGTTATAATTGATGACGATCTTCAGCTCTTGATTCGTCTGAAAAATGTACGTAGGCGTCAATATCAACGAACACGTGATCCCGTTATGAAAGTCATATGGCGAGATTTACAAAAGCAAATTAAAAAACGCTTCTCTGCCCTGAGGAACAAAAACTTCGAAAATAATGTGTCAAAATTAGATCCGAGTTCCAAACCTTTCTGGAAACTCTCTAAAGTCTTGAAAAACCTCAAAAGCCTATACCAGCACTTAAGGAAGGTGATCAAATTTTGCTCACAAATGCGGAAAAAGCTCAAAAACTTGTTAAGCAGTTTGAGAGCTCCCATAATTTCAGTTTGGGTCTTACTAGTCCTATTGAGGAATCAAGTTTCCAGGGAGTATCTGAATATTTTCTCTCAAGAAAATATTTTTGATGATTCTTGGGGAACCGATTTCGATGAAGTAAGAACTATAACTAAAAAATTTCAAAATATGAAAGCACCAGGTGATGATGGAATTTTCTATATCCTCATCAAATAACTCCCTGCGAGTACTCTGTCTTTCTTGGTAAAACTATTTAACGGATGTTTTTATCTAGCATACTTTCCAGATAAATGGAAAAATGCAATAGTTGCACCAATTTTGAAGCCAGACAAAAATCCAGCTGAAGCTTCTAGCTACCGACCGATCAGTTTGCTTTCTTCAATAAGTAAGATTTTTGAAAAAATAATTTTGAATAGAATGATGCTTCATATCAATTCAAACTCAATTTTTGCTGATGAACAGTTTGGTTTTCGCCATGGGCATTCAACTACGCATCAACTTTTGAGAGTAACAAATTTAATTCGTTCAAACAAAGCTGAAGGCTGCTCCACTGGAGTTGCTCTTCTAGACATAGAAAAAGCATTCGACAGTGTTTGGCATGAAGGTTTGATTGCGAAACTGAAAAAGTTTAATTTTCCGCTTTATATCATGAAATAAGTTCAAAACTACTTAACTGATAGAACTTTGCAAGTAAATTATCAGAATTCTAAATCTGTTCAATTGCCAATTAGAGCTGGTGTTCCTCACAGCATATTAGCATACTTGGGCCAATACTATATAACATTTTCACTTCAGATCTCCCTGATTTACCTCAGGGGTGTCAAAAATCTTGCTTTGCTGATGACACAGGCATTTCCGCTAAAGGAAAAAGTCTTCGTGTTATATCCAGGAGGCTACAAAAAAGCTTGGATATTTTTACAGATTAATTTCAAAAATGGAAGATTTCTCCTAATGCTTCCGAAACTCAACTAATAATATTCCCACACAAGCCTAGAGCTGCATTTTTGAAACCAAGTAATAGTCATATAGTCACTATGAACGGAGTTCCAATTTCTTGGTCAGGTCAAGTAAAATATCTTGGACTGATACTTGATCAAAAATTAACTTTTAAAGATCACATTGAGGGCATTCAAGCCAAATGTAATAAGTACATAAGATGTTCGTATCCTCTTATAAACATAAAATCCAAACTTTGTTTAAAGAACAAACTTCTAATATTCAAACAAATTTTTAGACCGGCCATGCTTTATGCTGTGCCAATATGGTCTAGTTGTTGTGCAACTAGGAAAAAAGGACTTCAAAGAATTCAGAACAAAGTTCTGAAAATGATTTTAAAGCTGCTACCCTGGTTCAGTACTATTGAATTACATAGAATTTCAAACGTTGAGACTCTAGAAGAAATGTCCAACAAAATAATTCATAATTTTAGACAAAAATCATTGTATTCTTCAATTGCAATGATCAATTCTCTCTATAGATAAGAACTAGTTTTAAGAAATCAACTGTAATTCTGACACGCAGGCAAAATAAACCCTGTCAAAAATTCTGAATAGACAAAGTAAAAATAATATTAACACAATTAGATATTAATGATAGCATATAAGGTTGAAATGTTAATTACTTAGCAGGATCACCTAGGATAATATATGAATGTAAAACAATGTAAAATTTGGAATAAATAAATAAAAAAAAAAAAACTATCTCACAATGCCCTCCGCTCAATTTCAAACTACTTCTATTCAATTTTCACCGCCTGCCGTGAGCTAACGGAACTATCAATACTTTCTCTTAACAACTTTGTTCTAGCAAAAATTGCTGTCTACTCCTAGAGCCTCATGGTGATTGGAAATTATTTATTTCTCAAAAACAACATCATAACATATGAATACCTAATTTTGATCTTGATAACTGGCCTTGGTATTAAAGAGCTCAGATGAAGAGGTAAAATACCTAAGCAAATTACCTAAGAATTGCAAGAAAAATACCTCTCGAATAACAAAACTTGTTATTTTGAATACCTGGGAATACCTGAGAGTTACTATTTAGGTATTGTCTTACCTCAATTTGGTATGCGCATAGCATTGTGGGAGCAATTTTATGGTATTATCGTTAGGTATTTTACTTCTTAACCGAGCTCGTAAATACCAAGGCCAGCGAGTTATTCGTTCCTGTTCGGGTACTAATTTCACACTTCTAGTTAATACACTATTCAATTATATCAAATCGCTAAAGCTTCTGCAACTAATAAAATTTTATTTAGGATTCGAAGAGAAGTAAACTGCCGTGAATCGCATAATTGTTACGTTTGCATAGGAAATCACAATCAGCATGTTTCAAATATGCGATTCACGGGAACGAACTCTACACCGTCAAGATTCAAACATTATGACTATGCTTTGGGAATAGAATTAGTTGTCACAAAAATGTCCAACCGATTGATGTAAAAATCTCTAAAATCTATAGAAAAATGATTAACTTATTAGTGTTTTTGAGCTTGATAACTGGCTTTGGTATTTAAGAGCTCAGATTAAGAGGTAAAATACCTGAGGATAATACCATAAAATTGTTCCCACAGTGTTATGCGAGTACCAAATTGAGGTAAGACAACACCAAAATAGTAACTCTCAGGTATTCCCATGTATCAAAAATGACAAGTTATGTTATTCGAGCGATATTTTGCTTGCAATACTTAGATATTTTGCTTAGGTATTCAACTTCTTATGCTATGCTCCTTTATACCCGAGCAGGAGACAATATCATATGATTACCTAATTTTGATCTTGATAACTGGCCTTGGTATAAAACAGCTCAGATTAAGAGTTAAAATACCTAAGCAAAATACCTAAGAATTGCAAGCAAAATATCTCTTGAATACCAAAACTTGCTATTTGGGATACCTGGGAATACCTGAGAGGTACTATTTTGGTATTGTCATACCTCAATTTGGTATTCGCATAACACTGTGGGAACAATTTTATGGTATTATCCTCAGGTATTTTACCTCTTAATCTGAGCTGTTTTATACCAAGGCCAGTTATCGAGTTATTCGGTCCTGCTCGGGTACCAAGGTCAGTTTTCAAAATCAAACTTAGGTATCCATATGTTATTTTCCCCTGCTCGGGTACCCTTGCCATAAGTTCGTTAGATGATGAAGTTATGCGTCGAATGAAGGAAATATTGGAACAATTTTTTCGCCACTGCTGGTTATCAATGGACAAGAATATGCAACGATCAGACACTGTTTAATGCGTGTTAAAGACATGCTATCCATATATTGTGCATATGTGTTTGTGATCATTTGACTTCCATGTATATACTAACACATTCACATGGGTTTTGTACATAGAACCAATGTCTCGTAAATTGTATGCAACATTCATATTGCTTGTTATCTAACAAAATGCTATTATTACACCTTTTTTGTACAATGCACAAAATGAATTTCGTGAAGACCAGCCAATCGCTGCTTCCCTTCGGTCGTACTCATAAATGTTCATGCTCCTGCTGGGATGATGTGAAGCATTAATTTATCCCAAAATAGAAATGAAAGCGCTGTCGAGAACTAAAACCTGATGCACAATAATCAATTTACTTCTCGCGAGTCAACATGGCCTAGTGAGATCAACCACGGACTCAATAGCAGCTCTCCCTGAAAATGCAGGATCGAATCCCTTGTCATGAACAACGTCTCGTGGATGAGCTTTTTTTTCAATTTTATTTTGTGCCGATACAGGAGACCTGTCAGTCATTCATGCAACCACCAGAGAGACGTTTCTTTTTTATTGGTAACAAATTACTCGTAGCTCTTTGTATTGTTTTCGTAGAATGAACGATTGTTCTATTTTTGCCAACAAATGCTTAGTGCTTGTGACAGTTGCGTGTGTGGCATTGAATACGAAGGAAGCTTCTTAAAAAGTACAAATCAGTTGCGTTGCAGAAAACAACGAATAGATTTGTTAGTCTTACCATCGATTTTGTAACATAAACGAAAAATAATTTTCAGTACAGTATTGCCATAAGTCTTAAATGAAAAAAAAAACTCTTTCTTGGAAAACTAGTTACATTTAAATAATACGAATTAAGTCGAGCACGTGACGCTGAAGACGTAAGTTAATCGGAGATAAAATAGGCCTATCTCTCATCAATAAGTGTTTTATTTTTTTTAAGTGATTCGTCCTAGCAAAAGTAATTTCACCCGTAAAAATGTCAAATTGGAACTATGCCGTGGACATAATGTTGTTACATTGATTGTTGTTGCGCCTTCGATAGTTTCTGCCTGTTTTACTTGCTAAAGATAAGGTTGCATCAAAATTTCATCAAATGATTTGGATTCGCGTTGAAGAAAACAAATTTATTTATTAATTTATTCAAGAAATGTATGACCTTTGTTCAGATCAAATCAGATTTCGCAACGAAGTGCCATGTGTAGACAGCCGAACAATTATAAACGTCGTATATCAGCCTTAGCTTGGCAAGAATATTCGCGCATTTCTCAACTTCTCTTCCGTTTCCTTCATGGTCACCTAAACCATAATTGTTCCAGCCCCCAGGCGTCCTCATTCGATGTCGCAACTTCAATTCCAATGCGTTGTCTATGTCCATGATTGTAAAAACATGATTTAGGATCCGCAATTCAATTAGTACAGTAAAAGAAATGTTCATTCGATAAAATCACTAACTTCAGATTTTCCTAGTATCCTAAAATTAACTGTTTTGGCACGTGACGAGAATTTGACGTCTTTAAAAGATGAAAACACTGGGTCGTAATTCCTCGCCACTTGATTAATGTGACTGAAGCGTGTAGGTGTAATAGCAAACAAGATGACAGAATGTAATAATTCAACAGCGAGTTTCCAGTGCTGGCAGTTTGACAGGCGAAAAATCTCAGGCGTAGCAACATTCTAAAAATAAACAAGACGTGTTTTGATTTTTAATAAATTTTCAATTCAATATTAATAGCATATTCATGCCTATATTGTGTGAAAAAGTTAAGCACTGCATTATTATACTCGAGATGAGCCTAATAAATGGTTTATTGGAGCTTTCTATGGAAAACAGGATTTGATTTTGCCTCCAGTTTTCTCGGTTTTGTGATTTTGGAATACCGCCTTTTTCAAATGGCTTCAAATGTTAGTCTAGATATAAAGTGATTTTTCAGTTGGCTTCAATAATCCAAAATAAGAAAACTTGTGTTTCTAGTAATGCAAGTCTATAAGAAAACAGTATTTACGATTTTGAAATCACAGGTAATCGTGTTTTTGTAACTGAAGAAAATTAATTTCACAAGATTTCATGCAAGGTTTCAATTGCATTCTTGAACGTTATTCAATCGAACAATCAATCAATGATGGTTTTACCAGCAAAAATTTGAACAAAAGCCCACGCTTTCGATTCAAAATGGCAATTTTTTCGTAATTCAATTTAATTCCATGTGAATTTTAGGACACATTATTTTGTTTCCGAATAAAAAAATATTATCATGCTTAAAATAATTCTCGAGCTCTTTTTCAAATGGACGTAAGTAACATTTGGACGAAAATGCGAAAATCAGCATTCAACTTTTATGGGGCTTATTACGGTTGTCACATTCACTATCACTTTCACTTCACTTTACCCATCACCTCACTTTTTTTTAAGCTATTACTGGTTTCACCGGGATCACCGGGAGTTCATTCCGTGGGGTGGAAGTGATAGTGAAGTGAAAATCGTAGCAGCCATCAGAAAATCTACGGTTTGCGTCTTTTATTTCGGTGGCGTGATGGTGCCGTGGCAACCATAATAATACCGAGTTCATTCGAATCGTCACCTCGGATGAACTCTTCCATATTGTTTAGCTTAGGTGACATTCGTAATAAGGTTTTTTTGTTTTCACTTCGTTTTCACCGTGAAGTGAATACCGTAATAAGCCCCTCTGAGTTTATTTTTATTGCTTTTTGAAAACCGGACATGTTTATCCCAATTAAATTCCACTGAATGACACATTGATAAAAGCTATTACATCACTGTGCTTAAAAATTTCACTAGGAGTGAAAGTTCAAGTTTCATATAGAAAAATGTTTCTTACAACGGTCTGCAATATAAAAAGATAATACGTCATTTTGATAAGTCAGTATGATAGATGGCATGTTACTTCCGTCAAAATGATACGTCATTCTGCGAATGACAATGTTGATACGTTAGAATGCTACGTCAAGTTGTCATATTCCACACAGATTCATCGAATTTATCAAAACGACGTATAATTTTTTTCTGCAACAAAACGTTGTTAAAATATCTTTGCTAAAATAATCAATTTTTACTAAAAATAATCTGAATTTTCAACCTTGTGGCATAAAGACTTTTACAAACGCGTTGTTAAGGGGCATTCAAATGATATAACAATGATTCGCAAGTTACTTTTCAAAACAAGCGGCATATCTACGTTATTCCCAACAAGTGCAATAGTGATTTTAGACCGTTTTGTAAAAAGTTAATTAAAACTTTCAGAAATAATCCCTCAAAAAGTTCAACAAATATGGGCTTATATACATGATTTTTTAAAAACATGCCATGAATAATGCGCTTGTTTATATTTTGTGACTTACGTCCTTTTGGAAAATTTTGTTTTATTTTAATTTATTGATATATAAGGGGGCATGATGCCAAGTCAGCAGTATGGGTTGAAGAACTTATACCTTACATAAAACACCAGGAAATAGTTGAATAGGCTTCGCAACATTTCTACCCATGGGGGTTTTGAATTTCACAGGATACACTATTAGTGCACACTAGAAGTGTGCATTTAAAATTTACTAGTTTCACTGCAATCGCGGAGTTTACAAAGCACAACCACGTTGAAGTTCGTTCATTCGTAGTTAATTGTGTAAACTTCATCATGGATTTGATATGGATGCGGAGTGGGACTTGTTCACCCCATGTCACGGCAGAGATCCATATGATGCTTTGGAAAGTGTCTTAGAACCAAAATGCTGCTAAAGCAAGTTTGCAGGGGCGTCAAAATACAACTGCAAAGGAGCTTGTTAAATGGGAAATTTCCAAGACCGATTCCAACGTACTCAACCGGTTTTTTTTCTCCAAACCAAATTATAAAGCAACGGAAAAAAAGGCAAAACCCGCTTTAGGGGCCAATTTAAAAGTCAAGTCGAGCATCACTGTGCAGTCACTGTTTCTAATACATATTTTGAGATCGACGAAATTTTGTCGAGTTGGTCGACTAAATCGACCTTTCGGAAACTAGTGACTGATTTGTCACATTTTTTTGAGTCAGAGTTTGTTGTGATACGCTTTTTTCATTGATTAGTGGTACTTGGCTTAGCAAAGTAAGAAATACATAAAAAATTGAGGCGAATAAACTTTAAAAAAATTTAAACCTCTCTAATAAAAAAAAAACAAACAAATAAACAATTATAACAACCATTAGCAGAAAAACATCTTACTTATAGCAAAAAAAAAATCTAATCCTATTCAAAACAATACAAATTACCGTCAGTTCGAATGGCTCATAGAACTGGTTAAAATAATATAGACGTCACCACAGGATTTTGTGGCATCGAGCCAGCAAAATTAGCTTTAGCTAGGCAGAACTCGTAGGAAAATGACCAAGAGCTCGATTCACTTGGAGCACCAATGCGCCTTAGGTCGAAAAAATAAATTGTTAATTTTATTTCCAAGTTTGTATACTATTACTATTGTGATCCTAGTATTGGCTCGCAAGCCTACCCAGGTAACGAATAAGCATTAGCATATGCAGTAAATCAACTTCAAATCTGCATTTTGATGCAACAAGCATTATATCAGCATCTAGAATGATTCTGTTGTAAAGTTAGATTTCTAATGCTATTTAAATGCTTGTAGCCTGTAATAAGCATTTCGAAGGCAAAATCGCATTTATGAAGCATTATCATAGCATTGCAGTAAATCATTTAAGGCGACCTAAATGCTTGATAGGCTGCCGTAAAGACGCTTCCCCACCGAGACTCAGAACAACAATAAAAGTGATGAGCTATTGAAATAAACATTAGAATTCTGATTTTTTTTCTCCTAAGTACCTCTAATCGCATCATTTCAGTACATTTGCACTTGGGATTTGGAAGTTTACCCTTTAGTTAAGTGGTTTATGAAATTAGTCCTAAATTCCTAGAAGTACAGAAAAATAATACCCAGAACTTAGGGTACATTCTTTAAAGTTTAGGAAGAGACTTCCCAGAGCTTCAGGAAGAGATTTCCTGGAAAAAAAGTAAAACTTTTCCGAAGGTCAGGTTGAAACTTCACAGGAGAATAGGAAGCGGTTGTTAGAAGTTCAAGCATGAATATTCCAAATAAAAATCAGAACCAAACAAAATTTGTAGTTCCAGACCATAGTTCTCAGAAGTTCAGGTGATAACTTCCTCGAAAATCAGAAGAAGACTTCTCAGTGCTTCAGGAAGAAAGGAAAAAGAAGCGGATTTCCAAACATAACTTTCCATAAGTCAAGAATTTTTCCCAGGAACTCAAGATGCTGAAGTTTAGGAAAAAAAACTTCCCCGGAGTTTAGGAAGAAACTCACCAGGGAGGGCACTACCACAAAAGTTAAACTCAGTGGACGCAGTGGTTCTAGAGTACTAGAGAGTTTTTCCGAAGTTCGGAACATACTTTTTCCATATTTCAGAATGAAGATTTCTCGAAGTTCAGGAAGACATCTCTCAAAAGTACAGAAAGAAATATTCCAGAAGCAAAAGGGGTACTTCCTAGTAAATATTTCTCAGAAATTTAGAAACAAACTATCCCCAAGTTCAGGAGGAAATTTTCCAAAAGTTCAGAAGGGGGCTTCTCAGAATTTTAGGAAAAAACTGCGAACAAATGCTATGAAATTTCCCTAGGAGTTCTTGCGAGCACTTTCCCAAATTTTCTGTAAAAAAAACTTTCTTAGGAGTTCAAGATGGACTTATCAGAAATTTAAAGAGAATTTACGCAGGAAAAAACTTCCCCAAATTTCAGGAAGAAACTTTCCAGAGAGAGCGCTAGTTAAAAGTTTAAGAAACAATTTCTCAAACAAATCAGGAATTCAGGAGAGGGTTTTTTATAAATTCCGCAAAAAAATTCCCAACAGTTTAGTTGGAACTGTCGAGAAGTGTTAGGGAGCTTTCTTGAAGTTCAGAATCGAACATTCCAGAATTTCAGAATGCGGTTTTCTCGAAGTTCAGAAATTCCCAGAAGTTCAGGTAGTTACTTAATAAAACAAGAAGAAACTTCCAGAAATATAGATTGCACTTTCTAATAGTTCAAGCAGATTTCTTAGAAATTCATGAATAAACTTCCCCGAAGTTCAGAAAAAACTTCCCTTAAGTTCAGAAGAGAACTACTCAAAAGTTTAAAAGAAACATTCAATAAATTTAAGAAGGTTTTCCTTGAAATTCTAGAGAATTTTTTTCCAAAGTTTTGTAATGTTTTTTCGCATTTCAGGATGACACTTATCAGAGGCTAAGAAAATAACTAAGTTCAGGAAAAAAAACTTACCAAATGTTTCTGGAAGGTTAGGTTGGGTTATTAAATGTGAGTGTCTTAAAGCAGCAGGAGCAGGAGTACTAAGAAGTTCATGAGAAAACATTCCAAAAGTTCAGGAAGAAACTTCTCTGAAATTTATCATTTTTTCATTGAAATTCAATTGATAATCCCTGGCGAACCGAAGTAGACTGCTTCAGAATTAATTCATATGATTATAAAGATATTCATTGCGCATGACCATATTACCATATTAAAATATGGTAAACACCATCTTCCATATCTTTCACATCGTACTATGAGCTGGTACACACACTCATGTAGGAATTACTATTCCTAAGTTTCATCTCACCTTGTTTAAGAAATTATATTCTCGGTTCTGAAGAAAATATCCACTTAAAGTACTACACTCAAAAAAATCGACACGTTATTTCCACGTGAAATTTCACGTTATTTGCATCTGAACACGTAACCAAATCTTCTTCTGTAAAATCAGTTGAACATTACGTTCAGTGAATTGTACAAGAAAAATCACCTAACTACGTGAATTTCACGTGTTTAAATTACAAGCTTTTCCCGTGGAAACAACGTGACGATTTTTTTGAGTGTAGAAGCAAACAAAAAAGTTTGAATGCTTTACCAGAAGGTCAAAGAACTCCGTAATAAAATCGTTGAAATGAGATAGATCACTGAAAATCTATACAGCAATTTTTGAATGTTATATGTTTAAAAAAATAATGTGTTCATTTACTTCAGTATAGTCACGCATGAATAAGTAAGTGATAACTTGATAATAAATCCTTTTCTGAATCATCTTTGAAATTAATATCGTCACTTGCCCACATATTAATCAATAACATTCTCAAAAAATTCAGTATGTCAGTATGGGCAGCTAAATTTATGAAGTTACTGAATTATTGAATGGTGTAATATTTGAATGACTTGTTGAAAACTTTCACACTTCCACACTAAAGTCAACTGCCAATTTCGGTTGCCGACTCGATTAGATTCAGTCGGCTTCTGTGACAAGTGTGACAAGTGTCGAGTTCGATCGCTCTATATTCGATTTCTAAATTGATCCCATAATCATGTACATTTTCAATTTCATTTTCATTTTGCAGCGTTTGGTGGGTCAATGAGAGCGCAAGTCTATCCAAAGCCGAGAGTTAGGAAGGGGTAATTGTAAACTGGTCTATGCGGACTACTTGAACGCCATGGGAGAGGATAAGAATTCGGTTGGGGTAAGGGTTTTGAAGAGCTCTTGGAATGACATGGCCGCGTTGCTACAAAATGACTTGAAATGTTCAATGTGTTTTTGTTAAATTGTTCAAAAACATGTACCGTGAAGTACCCTTATTCTGCGCAGCGCCTAATTATGCGAATTTTGCCAAAATTTTGCAGTTAATTGCAAGATTGTCAAATTTTATATTCAGTTTTAAGTAAAACTTTTCTGTGACCATGTGCCCCATTTAGAAATCAGATAACAACCCAAAAAACATTGACAGGGTGATCAAAACATTCACCCCTCTTTAAAATGGTGCAATTACATTCAGATATTATACCATGAGTAAATTAGGTATTTTGGTTATTTATTCCATAAAACAAATGGATAAACAACAACATAAATTGCCACGAAAATAAAAAGTGTACGTTTTCCCTATATTGAAAGTAAGAAGTCTAAGAATGTATTGCGGCCAGTATCACACCTGATGTTAGTGCCTTTATATAAACGTTATGTGACGTGGCAGTGAAAAAATGACTAGAATATGTGATACTTTCACGACTGGTCAAATACTTGGCCTCACATGCATGTTTATAGCATTAGATAAGCCCTGTTACCGTCGACAAGGTGTAAACTTTGATCCCATAATCATGTTTAGCCAATTTCCGGAGCTCAAGGCAGCAAATTTAAAATTTTATTATTGTCAAATGATTCTTCTTCAGGGAAGAAGCATATTCTGTGAAACTGTGAGAGCTCCTTAAGCGTGTTTGATACCTATAATAATAAAAATATGTAAAAACCTCAACCAATAATCGAGTCTTATTTCAAACTACTCATGATCGATTGAAAAGCATGAGATTTTCGTATCAAATGGAAATTGGATTGGGGTATCGTATTGTCCATGAAAGATGCATTTCCTAAATTGAATTTCCTAATACTCTATTTGATACCCTCTGCATTTTCATTACAATTTTACGCATCCCTGTGATAATTGATTATACCCACTACCACACTATATATTTAATTAAATTCTGTAGGAAATCCATGGTAGTCTAGAATCCGAAATTGAAATAAGTGTAGATAATATGACTTTGTTATAGCATGAATCAATGGAGCCACATGATAGTTAAGTTGCACATGGGTATGGCACAAAAACCCAAAACTTTATAACTTTTGAAAGAAAATTATACTTAACATACTCTCTTTTAATTTTTGATATATTGTGTGAAAAAGTCTAAATTCTCTAGAAAATATAAAATCGTACAGCGCTCTCCAGTCAGACACCATGATAATCGCAAAATACAAATACAATCAATGTTCTACAATACAAAATCAAATACTCAAATGCCATGATAATTTTCCTTAAGAGTTTGATTATCTTTCATTTAGTGTTCAAACATTTGAAATCAGTTAAGTGATTAAAAAGTTATAATTTCTCAAAAAAAGTCATTTTCATGAAAACTTGAAAAAAAAAATGATTTTTGAAACCACGCTAACATGGAAATGGTCACCCTAATCCAATAATGAAAAAATAAGCTTCTAATATTTTGTGATAAAAAAACAAAACAACCAATTTTCACGAAGTTCTAAGACCCACTATATCAGTATTATTTGGAATGAATGTATTAGTGATTATTAATATTTAATTTCAAGGGGTTCTTAAAAGCTTCTACAATGAACTCACTCCAACCGTCAACTAATCAAAAATGTATTCTTCTCTTTATTTCCTTTCCAGATTGGTTTAACTCCGTTGGTGATGCAACTCGAATAAAGTCCCCACCATTATCGTTATCACGAAGCACGAATAAATAGCAGTTAAAAGAAAAAGAAAAAAAGAAAAACAAGTGAATCAAAGACAGCACGTGAACCGAAGACAAAGACATCTAGCATTAAGTGATTGTGTAACGAAGTTGATTTGATTATTTTCAAATTTCGAACCCCTCTGCTGCCATTGCCACTGCATTGTTTGGTACACCGATGTGACGGCTGCAGGAGAGTGAGCGGTGGAAAAACAAAATCAAAGCTGCTACGTGAGCTTGAAAAATTCATAAAGTTTCCTCACGCCAGGAACTTACCGGGGAAAAGTTTTTTATTTTCAAGATTTTTGTTTCGACTAAGTGAAAATTGATACTCGAGAAAAGTGGGAAAAAGTAGGACGCCTCGACCAGCCGCCTCTTCCAACAGAGCGTGTATTATTTCCTACGTGCGAATTGGCTGCGGCAAGTTACTCGACAAAGTAAACAAACACGTGCACATAATTGG
The DNA here is from genome assembly GCA_034211315.2 of Aedes japonicus. Lineage (NCBI taxonomy): Eukaryota > Metazoa > Arthropoda > Insecta > Diptera > Culicidae > Aedes > Aedes japonicus. Next base: position 28,607 of record JASCZW010007470.1, on the reverse strand, counting down.
GGGAAAAGTGATTTCGGCTTCGGTTCGTGGGGTTCGCCTTGAAGGCAGGGAAAATAAAGTAATTATATCCGCCAATCCAAGCATCATTGCCACCTTGTTTCTATTAGTCTGCAAGGGGCGGAAAGTTTAGTCAAACACGTTTAGGTGCGAGAAAATTTCCCTCCGGACGCACGCAATCGAAATTTCGGCTAGTGTTTGTGTGAAAAACGGAAAACGCGTTGGTGGGAAAACTTTCGCTGGCAGAAGGAAAACATTTCGGGCACGCCTGTGGCAATTATGCTGGTGAACACTATTCCTGGAAGGTGGTAAAGGGTACTTCAGTGAGCAAACGGCACGTACGACTCCCAACGACAGACTACTCAAATGTCGAATGAATGAAACATAATGGATTACCTGGGCAACTTAAAATGGACCCCCATAGAAGATTGAAGGTCTTCCCGGTCGTCACCTTAACATGGGCATGCTTCGCTGCAATATGCTGTGTTAGACTGACGGAGGCGAAAATAGGTGAGTACTGAGTCTTGATGCGGGTTAGCGTTTGGGTGCGTATGGAAGTCATCACTTTCGAATCATTGTTAAGGGCTTGACGATGATCTTTGCACATTTCGTAGTGGCTACTCCGCGATTGACTGGAATTAGATAGGTTGATCATACAGGGATATCAAATACTATTTGTGTTCACTTTTTTAGTCATAACTTTATCGTGTATTGAATAACAAAGTATTTATGGAAAATGTAGATACACAACCATCGATGTCTAAAAATGACAATGGATGATAGATGACTTTGATTAGACTAGCTTTAAATGATCCAACGATGTGTGTGGCGTAGTACTGGGCTCAAGAATGGACCAGACGGAGAAGTACATCGGATTCAGGTCAGAAGAGTTGGAAAACCAGTCATCTTCCATCAAATTTCTCGGGAAAAGCCTGTTGCAGACTTACAGTGTTGTTTTTGCTCTATGTAAAGATGACCAGTCTTGTCAAAACGTCCATTTGTTCTGACCAAAATATGGTTATACAGTTCCGTTAGGAGCTTCTGGTGACTGATTTGTTGATTCTTACGCCCTTTTCAATGAACATTAAGGGGATTTTACCGGAAGCAGTCCTTCTCGCCCCAACCAACTCCGAAGGATGGTTTGATATGGCTATATTCATGCGCTTAGAGGAACTCTTCGGCAAAAGCTGGCAATTGTTTTGGGGGTTGTGGTTATTGCTCCACAGTGAAAGTTTAGTCCTCATTGGTGCCGGGATTGCCCACCATCCCTGCCGCTGGGGTGGTAGTTTTTGGAAATTTATAAAGAACGGAATCCTAAATCCTCAAGAAAAATGGAACATACTGATTTGGGTTCGATTTTCAATATTTTTGCAATTTTTGGATTAGGATTTTAAACCCTTTGGCAAAATATGCCTCGGTTTTGAGGGGTCCTTGCAGATCTTAATTCTATCTTTTCCGGGATGATACTCCAAACTCCCAAGCTTATTGTATCGTTTTATAACATCTCGTACTGTTTGTATTGGCATTTTCAAGGGCCTTGCGATAAACGCAGAAGATTTTTCTAGCTTATACAGCTTAATCACCGCACTTCATAATCTATAGTTCTATACGTAAAGGGTCCAGAAATTGAAGAGCTACATTGAAACAAACAGATAAATTGATCAAAACTAAAACATTTTATTTCAAACTCATTTAGCTTCAATTGAAAACAACCTATTGTTTGACAATTCAATCGTCAAGCCTAACTTGATCGCGTTTTAGTTTAGCGACTTGCCACAAATGATCATGAAGATACATTGTGCGAGGCCCGGGTAGATGATCTTGTGGTATTTTATCCCAGGCTGCCAACAGATGTCGTTCCAACAATTTAACATTTTCATATTTAGCAGACTTTGGCCTCTCACTGATGCTGGTTTCTGTCCCTGTCGACCGCCAACAAGTCCGGCATCGGTTCGTGATCACACCACCGGCAGCCAAACATACTGTCGTTCTGCATATTCACAGCCCGCATGCTCTCTTCAACGGTACTTCGCATCTTTTAACCCGGTCTTGCTTCACGGAAAGGTCTTGAATCTTCTACACTGAAAATTAATGTTAGTTTATTATACTAAATCCAAGGTAGGACAAAGAACCTATTCGTTGTTTTCCGCAATGAAATTAATTTTTACACGCGCAACTGTTAAAAGCACGAAACATTTATTAACACAGAAAGAACATTCGTGGGTTGTACGTAAACAATAAAGAGATCTATGAATGTTCTGTCACAATTAAAAAAAAAAACGTCAAAATTAAAAAGAATGGCAGACAGATCCACTATATCGACTCAAAATTTAATTGAAAAACAAAGTACAACCATGTGGAGTTGTCCAACTTTTTTTTTAAATGTTTCTAACATGGGATTCGAACCTGTATTTTTGGAAAGCGCTCAATCTGAATATGTGGTTGATCTCACTAGGCCATGATGTCTCCAAAGAATATACTCCATTAATGATTTTCATTTTGAGACGAATAAATAATTGCCACCCATCTCAGCAGCAACATCATCTTGCATGAGTACGATGAAAGAGAAACAGTGATTGGTTGGTCTTCATGAAATTCATTTCTCGAGTACTTTTCAAACGTAAATTTCTCAAAACTCTTAGCACCCCCATGAAAAGTAGCATTATCATCATGTTTGGAATATGTTATTCCTTGTGTTAGTGGCCTAGTTTGCATTAAAGTGCTAAGGGGGTCAAGAATTAAACGTTTGAATTTTACTTCCCCTCTTTGTTTACAAAATCAGATACGTCTGTTTGAAGAAGTACTCGAGATTTCATGCATTATACAAAAACGTGTAATGATACAATTACACCAGATAAAAAGCGCCTCGAAAAAAATCCAAAATTTTGAATGCTACCCGATGTTCTAGCTGAATCTTGGGGAGTTTGAGTATTCGGATGAAATCTTTGATGATAATGTATTCGATAGTGCTCAACGTAACCAAATCTATCATATTTGTCATTTTCATTTTCATTTTGCAGCATTTGGTGGGGCAATAAGAGCGCAAGTCAGTCCAAAGCCGATGGTGAAGGAGGGGTAATGGCGAACAAGTCTATGCAGACCATATGACCTCCATGGGAAGGAACAAGGATAGGTTAGGGTAGGTGGTTAAGGTAGGGCATTTTGGACCGGTTAAAAATGCTACAAAAAGAAAAATTTAATTTAATTTAATCATAAGTCGAGCACTTTACATTGTCTGTAAGTCGCAGACGAAATAGACATATCTGTCAGAAGATAAGCTTTCTCTATTACTATTACAATGATATACGGCAAACCCCGAAGAGATAGAGAGAACCATTCCCTGTAGTGCGTATCAATGTGACCAGGCTATTTGAGATGCCGGCTGTCGTTTACAGCACATATTTAAATTATAATTTATATTAGAATTAGAATTAGAATGGCAATTTAGGTATGTTTGGAGTTTGGTTAATGACAATCAATGAAAAAAACAACAATAAAACAATTGCCACGAAAATGAAAACGGCACCTCCAGTCATGTCGCTTAACTATTTGATGTCAGGCATCTGCAAACTGTTTCTAGCCTCATCTAAGCATAAACTACGGCAAAGCTCGCCGGTAGCACACTCTTTTAGTGATTTGCGGCCCATCCCGCTGATATCACACTCAATTTTAGTGCCTGTATACATGTGTGCTACGACGCGGCTATTAAATAGTAATAGGAGCGAGTGTGATATTATCACTACTTAGTGTGGCTGGACCTTTGGCTGTCCCATGAATAGTTCATTAGAGTAGAAGGTTATTGTATGATAACATGACCTAGCGACATTTATCATAAATCAGCTATCTTCAATGAATCGTTAACATGAGATTAGGCGCTTCCACCAGCGTCCAGGTACAAAATCCAGCCATGGAGAGGGATTTGTTCTCTGTACAGAGATACACATAAACGTTATTCAAATTTTGGTACCGATTTAAACCAATAGTACGGATGCTATTGGAGCTAGTCACGAGTGTTGCTGGCTTATGTCAATGTAATACAAAAATACATTAAACATCGAGTTTGAGAACCACTTTGCTCCAACAGTAAGGATGCTGTTGGAGTCAATCACAAGTGTGTGTGGTTTATTTTAGCAGGATACAAAAGTATATTAAAACATCGAGTTTGAGGACCGATTAAAACCAACAGTAGCGATGCACTCACAAGTGTGGGTGGTTTTTTTTCAATGGAATACAAAAATACGTTAAATATCCAATTTGATGACCGATCAAACCAACAGCAAGGATGCTTTTGGGTCCAGCCACAAGTGTACAGATGAATAGAAAAATACCCTATGCTACTCAGCAGTAAAAGTAAAAAGATGCAGGTATCCACAGATGCAGCACACAAAAGAAATAAAACTGATGAAAATCTATCGATTTATCTGGCCATATGCGATCAACTGAGTTTAAAATAGCACCTGGGCTGAGAATAATATTAAAACAGATCCTAAATCTTTAATATAGCTGTAAATAAAAACGTAAGTCTTAGAACTTCCCGTCAAAAACCCCAAGTTGCACACTAAGGTCATAATTAGGTGTAGTTACTTGATTATGACTTAGCAAGTAACATTTATGTTATCTCAACCAAATGGCAACAAGTGTGCTACTAGGGACGCATTTAGACAACAGGACCGGTAACACAATAAATGACATTAGCAACTTATTCGTTGATACCTTCCAGGACATCTATAGTTCTAATGACGAGAACACATTTTTATATTTTTCGTGTTTCAATATACGCAGACGACATGAAACTTTTCATGGAGATATGCGAGACATCTGACCTTGAATTATTTCAACAGGAAATTGACAATTTTTACATTTGGTGTAAGAAAAATTTGTTAGAAGTTAATGTAAAAAAATGCAGTTCCATTTCGTTTACTTACAATATTTCAAAAATCTATTACATTTGCCCAGAAAACTGTTAAAAGATGCAGGCAAATAACTGATAAGCGTTAAACTCGATTCTAAATCAAATTTTGCCGAACATTATAATAATATCATTTATAAAGCAAGGGTTAATCAAAAGGCTTAGCTTGAGCTTTATTGATCCATACATAATCAAACGCTGTGCATAATATTTGTGAGACCCCTTCTTGAATATTGTCGTATAATTAGTATATATAATAGTACTAATATATCGTATATATTAGTACTATTTGTAAAACAAAACTGGTCTACAATAGATTGACGCAAATAAATAAAATACTCTTGCGAATCAGGGCAGTCAAAAATTCTGAAATTCCCAACTTTACGAAGATGGTAAACGGACCCTGTTCCTATTGCCTCTTCTCACCCCCACACAACATACAGCTATATGAAAACGAAATTCAGCGGTTGGCGCGATACAACAAACATAGAGCAGTGATTTCTACATCATGCTTTGTGGAAGATTCCTCTTGATAACGTATGGAATCCAAAAAGTCTAAATAGAGCAACGAGAAGCACCCATTACCTCCAGCTAACTGCTTCTGAACGTCGGCTAAACACAAAATTAAGTTGAAGGAGTTGAACTAAATACAATTTTCACTGGTAAAAGCTTTATTTCACATGAAAAATAAAACGGTGCAAAAATGACAGCAGAAAACTTTTTGTGTCTCGCATCGAGAACAGCCCACTATGATCTTCAAAATATTTGTCACGAAATTGACATAAATAAACTGTAAACTCCTTTGTATTACTTATAAAATACTTATTCTTATTGGACGCTGGTCAGCAGTCAAAATCACACAAAAACGGTTCCGACAACTTCTTTACAACAAATGCAACCACAACAGCTGATTATTGAACTCCTGATCGTTGCACATGCATCGGCTTGCTGCGAATTAACCAATTGGTTCCGATTACTAGCCTGCCTGTCAGCCGGATGCTTAGTCACGGTCTGTCCAATTCACCACCGGCAGCCGGGTTTCCGCTGCACAGTGGTCCAGAATGCGAATTTAGCTGGAAAAATACGTTTTCAGCCTAAGTTTGAAGTTCTTGAGCAAAATTGTTTTCTGCAAATATTTTTCTAATAAAGAGGCCCTTCTCATGGTATGAATGAAAACTACCCAAGTAGCACCGAAAACATATATATTCAAGTTTTATTTTTCATGTGTCATGCTGTAGATCTATAACAGTGTGATCTAACTAGTTTTGTCATGAAGGTGTTCGTTTGATGCAATTCAAATCTTGATTCATTTGGCCGACTTATTGATTTGTCATACATGTGTTTGAAGTTTTCAGCTAGGACATGTTTGTTTACGTCTGACATCTTGTTTTCATATTTTGTTTCATAAATGTATCAACATAAGTCTTCCATATTTCAAGAAACAAACATGTGCGAGAAAGGCCAAACGTCAACAAAACTTGTCAGATATGTTTGATTAGCGCCGTATTGTACGTAAAAATACAGTTTTTGAGCTTTTCTTAAGACAAATATATATCACATATGTATTTATGTCACATACTCGTTTGCCACTGAACCTAGTTCTGTTTTGCTAGAATGAAATATTGAAAATTTCAGTTGCCAATTGCTTCCATGATCGAACATCAGGATTGATGAAATTGCTTGTATGATTACATCTTGATACTTGAAAATGTTAGCGCAATCGACCAATTTTTCGCTTTAGCAATAGTTTATAATTTTAACCAATAGCCTGAGTTCTCTTATATCAAATCAAATATCTACTGAAGTGTCCTATAATGTTGGTAAATAGGATAATGGAAATGTTTAAGAGGATTCTGACTATTCTTCATCTCATATGTTAAGATGGTCGAGTGGGAAGAACACCGGCCTGGTAAGCTTGGAGTCCATAGTATGAACCTGCTTTCTGAAAACCTTTTTTGCAGACGTAATTTGTCAAACATAAATTATGTTTCATAGGCTCCACCTTCTGCGCTATTCCAATTCTATAGTAGTATCCGAAAAGGTTTTCTATTATCTATCATGGTAACATGATCATTTGTCACATTTGAGCAAAAATGCATGCAATAACACATTTCGTGTTACTTGGGTAGGGTGGTCCTTGTCGGAAATCTAACTTTTCATTAGTAGAATTAAAGGCATGTATTTTTCAAAAAAAAAGTTGTAGATGAAAAAAAAATCAAGCAACTTTGATTAATCCAATTTTTCTGTAGCTTTTGAAATGACCGAATCAGAGCAATTTTTCCTGCGTAGCTTAGGGTGTCCCTATAAAAATCAGTAATTTTGCTCTAACTTTTTTATTTCAAATTTTTCAGCAAAGCCGTGTTGCTATTGATTCTAGAGCAATACAAGATTCAACTTATGATGTATTGAAATCGTACTGAAAACAAAACTTATTATGGTTATTGTAAAAAGAATAGGACATTTTTAAATTTTGATCTCTCTGCAAACAGAAAACATATTTCTTAACTGCATTTGGAAGTTTTAATATGATTGCATATTATATTATATGAGAAAAAAAAATCAATCGCGAACCATATTCCCTCCGTAAACAACTAAAATCCGTCCTTTTAAGGCACACCAAATCAGCTTGCGAACTAAGGAGTATGTTTGATTGAAATTTCTATTGAGCTCATCGAAGCCGCGTCCCGGAGAAAAAAGCCAAATCAATCGCTCACGTCATATTTGTGGTCAAATGGTAAGCGGCGTCACTCTTCGTTCAAGCGATTGCCATGAATTGAGGGTTCGATTCCCGCTCCAGCTTGTGAAACTTTCCGCAAAACAAAAATGCCCAAACTGGTCCACTGGGTGTTAAGTTAAGCCTGTATGTTCAATGTTCAGTCTGTATAATCTCGAATTGAAAACGGTCTATATGTCTATTTTATCCTAGTATACGTGCTGCCAACACCCAAGCTGTCCTGGAGCCCAAGAAGGCTGAGAAGAAAATTTAGATCGCGAACCATGTTCCCTCCGTAAACACAGGAGACATTTAACACTTAAAGCACATTTGACAATCAACAAACCAAATATTATCAACAGTTAATTCGAGCCGAACTACAGTTTCTATAAATTTTCATGGATAGTAAAACCTCACACACTAATAGCATAGAGTTTTATGGTTCTCTGGACTGAATAATATAAAGTAGAAATTTATTAATTCGATGACATCAATTTCTTCACATCAACAAGCAGTCCTACGCCAACTTTGCAGTTATGTTACTGACATAACACACCCTTACGCTTTTTTTATTTTAATATTTTGTATCAGATAGGCACTGAACAAATTATTTTATTTCGCAAAAACAACGGGCCGAGATAAAAACACGTCATTTAAAAAGAGCGGCTTACTACGATCTCATCACTTTCAAACCATTAGTGAATAGAGTAACATTTCAAACAAACAACATTCCTTCCCATCCCGTTATCGAATGGTGCCTATCTGGATGCGCTATAAAAACGTGGTCGGAAAATCCTCCCCAGCCATTCACGCCAACAAAAGCTTAGCCGGAAAACTTGGCAACAATTGAGCGAAATTCCACCCCCGTCGAAACGAGGCGACAAATGCCATCAAAGTCGGGAAATATCCATCACAAACAGAAAAGTTTGGTATTCTTCCCCAGGGCATCGTAGGCGGAGAGACAGCGATCAATTTGACGGAGGAATTCTTCACCATCACCATCATCGAGTGCTTAAATGGCGAAAAATTAATCGCTCGACAAGCGGGGATGAGTGGCAGCTTTCATTTCGTTACAATGTAAAGAAAGTTATCTCGACGGCGAAGGAGAAGCTATCTTCATTGCTTCTTTGGAATTTGTCAGTGCCGCAATCAATTTGGTGCGGTCCGTGCATACCTGAGTTTCGCCGATATTTTCCAACGCTCCATTTACCGCATAAAACCGAATTCTGTCAGCGTTTTGTCCCCGTCCGGTACCGGGTCCGGTGCAATCGTTTGGAATTCCATTTTCTGCAACTGTTTTGGGAAGGGTCGTCGTCCATGCACATTCACGGGATTAATTAAATGGAGCAGATACTTTTAATTCCATTTTCGTTCCGTGTCGTTGTCGAATGCATTCACAGCATTCGAGTCAAAGTCGGTCGCTCGGACAAGTGTTACACATTGCTCCCGTTACTCGCAGATCCTCACCTTTTGGAAAGGTTCGGGTTTTTTTTTTGTTTTTGGTTCACTTAGTTTGCAGGTCAACATGGCTGAACAAACGAACGAACGACCGACCGGCGGACCGACGACATGACGGAACAGCTTACGGAGGAACTGAACAAATGACTGGGATGTTCGATGCAGCAGTGCCTCACATGAGCTTGTTACCCTTTGTCAGTTACAAGGCAGGAAAAATGGACACGTCCTCCGGGCAAGAAGGATGTGTATTTAAGGAAATCTAATTGCCCTTGGAAATGAAACGGTGGCGTCTTGAAAGAAGTGCTGGACAATTCCATTCCTGCACACACCTATGCCACAGCACGTACCAAAGTTGGACAAAATCCATTTTATGAAGCAGAAATCCCGTGCACTCAAGTACCATTTTCCTCGGACCTAATGAACCAGATCGAATGGTGTTGCTCTGTCGAAAACACGACAAACGAGAAGTACGTGTCCTGGTTGACCTACATTAAATGCTACGTCTTCTCCTTCGCCATCTTCTGATACTTTGCCATTCCGATTCCATTAAAACACACTTGTACTACATGGCGGAAAAGAGGGCATCCGTGCGACTGCCATCATCCACAATCCACTTTACGAGTGCAGCAGCAGACAAAGTTCCGATGTCGAGCATTCCGGTTCGGGCTTTTACCGCTGCGGTTTTTCGTTACTTTCGAACAACCGTCGCACAGTGGGACCAATCTGAAAAAAGACGGTCAAAAGTGTTTTACCACTTTTCCTGACATTTCAGCGCTTTGTGTCTATGCAAATGTTTCTAGAAATGTTATTTCACTTTTTTTGAATACTTATCAAAACTTTTACTTAAGTGATACTATACTTAAAAAAACTAATTTTGTGTGGGTATAAGATAGAAGGTTAGTGTATTCAGCAAAGTTTTAGAACTACATATTTAACGAAAATTTGCTGAAGATAGTTAGTACCTATATCGTTTTTTCTTGAGCTTATTCTTTCCAAACTTCTGATTGGTCCCATTCTGAACCTTTTATTGATACTTTGGGAAAGCGGTTTCAAAAATTTCTAGGAAAACTCCCTTAAATTTGTTTTTGAAGTTTCTTTCCGGACTTCTGAATTTTTGGGAAGTTTTCTCCATAACTTTGAGGAAGTTTGTTCCTAAATTATAGGAAAATTTGTGCTCAAATTAGAAAGAATTACTCCCAATGCTCCTGGAAATATTAATTCTGTTCTCTCCAAAGAATTTTGAGAAATCTTTATTCTGAAATTTTGAAATGTTCTCCTCTGAGCATTGCAAAGTCTGCTTAGCCCTTCCTGAGGATCTTTTTTCCTGAAATTTTGAAAAATTTAAGGTAGTGCCCTTACAGGTTAGTTCCTTTCTAAAATTTGGGGAAGTTTTTTTCTGAACTTCTTAGTAGTTCAATCTTGAATTTCTGGGAAGAACTCCAAAACCTCTGAAAAGTTCCTAACTTCAAAGAAGTCCTCTTTCCTCCACTTCGTCTTGAAGCTCTGGTTAGTCCTCTCCTGGTTCTTGGAGAAGTTCTGCCCTGAAATTCTGGCAAGTATGATCTTGAACTTCAGTAATGTTCGGCCCTGAATTTTTGAAGGTTCTTCTTGCTTGAACTGCTTTCTCCCAATACTTCTGAGAAGTTCCAACCTGTCCATCGGAGAAATTTTTTTTTTTTGAGGAAGTCTCTTCCTCGGGAATTACCTTCTAAACTTTCCATGATGTACCCTAAATTGTGGGTCTTTTCTTTCTATACTTCTAGGAATCTAGGACTGATTCACGGATATATTTCTAAATCCCTAGTACAAATAAACTGAAATGATGCATTTAGTAGTACTTTAGAAATTTCAGAGTTTTAGGATTTATTTCAATAGCTCAGAACTTTTACTGTTGTTCTGTCCCCCGAGTGGTAACCGACTGGGCTTTAGAGCAAATACTCAGCAACCCCTTTTTACGATAAGTTTCTCAAATATGATTTATATTGTTGTGAACCTTGATTTTCGTTATGACTTATTGGCAAGCGACCAATATTACCAACGCTTTGACAATAATTTTTCACATGGAATTGAACACTATCTTAAGTAGGAACTCCATGTTACCCTCGGAAAGGGCCTATATGATACTTATCTACGGGCCCATTATGTCTCCAACTGGCCCACCGCTTTCGTTTCTTCAAGGATTTCTACTTTAAATGATACCTACGATATTTAAAAAAAAATCAGCAAAGCTTCTTATCGTATCTACAATACTCTTCAGATCCTTGTACGTTTTAAATCCGAACTTCAGAAATACTTTTTATTTGAAATTTAAAAAATATTTCAAATGCCTGTTAAAGTCTGCACCATAAATAAAATGTCTGCTAAATGTCTGCTTCGTTGGAAAAGTCTGCAACAAAAATGAAAAGTCTACAAATTTACAGACATGTCTGTGAATATGGCATCCCTGATCATCGGGTTCATAAAGTTTTCAGTCCCTCTTTAAAATTTCGATAAACTTTTACAAATATACAAATATTTCGTTAATTCTGTGAAATTCTACCGGCATCCGTAAAAATTGATTACAGAAAGATCTGTTGTCAAGATTCCGGTAGAATATTTCTGAAATTTGTTTATTAATATAAGTGTGCAGTACTTAGTGTGATTATTCTCGTAGATAATGGATTTTCAAGTTGTAATGAAAGATCAGATTTATTTAGCTGCTTTGTACGTATTTAAATTACTGAATATGTAATTGGTGGATTTGCAAGTGCAACTAATGAACTCCTACTATAAATTGTTGCTAGTAATTAACGTGCTTAAAGATAAGTACAGTATTATTCAAATACCGTAGAGCGGGGTGACTTCGACCGCCAAGTCCGATATTTATTCAATTTAAAATTATCCTTCTCCAAGTGCCTGCATATTTAAAGCTTTGAACCATATATATTCAGCATTTATTAGGGTATATAAATACATTTTGTTTTTAGCATTTCTCTTTTTTCTTTGCTTTAAAAAATATTTTTTTTAAAATGCTCCCAATGGTACTTTCTACCAAGCCCAACAAAAAACATATATTCAAGCAATAAAATGAATTAAAAAAAAAATCGACAACCACATTTTCAGATAACTTAAACATTCGTCTCTCTAAGCTAATTCAAAATATATTAGTTTTGTATGCATAAACAAATTAATGAATAAAAAAAATATTTTGATCGCAAATTAAGAGCAAACGAATAAACGCGTTTGTCTAATATAATGATGAACTACTGAAAAATAGCAATGGATGGGTCGCTCATAAATTATGTCATGTTCTTAATGGGAAGGGAGCTTTGAGAATTGTGATAATCTGTACACAAAATTTAAGGTCCATAACAAAACATAACAAAGGGGGAAGGTTTTGAAAATGGTCCTTTTTTGCATGACATAATTGATGAAAGTTCCCTTTGAGAAATGCTCCACTCCTGTGCTATTCGGGAGACATTTGCATCAAACGGTTTGCATAAAAATTTGGTGTTTTTTTTCGTTTAAGCACTTCAAATGGATAAAACTGATTTTGATCGAAGTCACCCCATTATTGAAAATTGGCCGCGGGAATTAATTTTTTTTTTAGTTCATCTGACATAATAAATTTTTAAAATTTCTGTGTAGTGTTATACTACAGATACCAGTACTGGCTTTAAAAATGTAAAACAAAATTTTAAAGATAATAATCATAGAAAATTTCAAGAAATAGTTCAAAAATTGGTAATAGTTGCCTAGATTTCTTGACAATGTTTCCGGAGCATTTTCAAATCACACAATCTGAATCAACAGGAAACTCAAACTCAACTGCAGTTTGTAAACAAACGAAACTCTGTACTGGATGAGAGATCGGTCCTCCAACTCGGAATTTTGAGTTTTTGTGAGTGACCCCAACAGCATCTTTACTGTTGGTTTAAATCGGTCCTCAAACTCGATGTTCTTAACGTATTCTTGTATTCCATTGAAATAAACCACCCACAGTTGTGAGTGGCCCCAAGAGCATCCCTACTGTTGGTTTAAATCGGTCCTCAAACTCGATGTTCTTAACGTATTCTTGTATTCCATTGAAATAAACCATCCACACTTTACCCGAATTCCCCTCATACTTGAAAAAGCCCATTTATCATGCGGTTCTGCAAATTGGCGCCAGCATTATTACTCTCACTTGCAATTTATTTTTGTAAAAATGTCCGGTGAACCGAATGGTGATAGTTTCGTTAAGGGTTGACCCCAGTTAATTGTCCTTTTACCCGGATTCCCCTCATAATTTAATATTATGATTTAAATCATGCTGTTATGAAGATCAGCGCTAGTATTATTGCTCTCACTTTCACTGTACTTATGTGAAAATTTCCGGAGAGTTGAATGATGATGGTTTCATTTACGGCTGACCTCAGGAAATGGGTCATTCTACCCTATTTTCCCTCACACTAGAGGAAAAAAAACTCATATATCATGCGGTTTAAAAGAATGTTATATTTACATTAGATTCAACCGAAGATTTTTCATCTCATAAATGAAATAGAAAAAAGTTCATTCTTATGTAAATCGACTACAAAAGTTTTCTCTGCAACGTATCATTGTCTTCGCTTCCATCAAAATCTGTATAACTGTCGTCAGCATTATCTACAGTCGCTTTATTATTAACGAGATGGAGGTAATCGTTTCACACAGTTGAATTCTGTCATGATGAAATCAACCATTTTGTGGTAAAATTGCTTGACCTTTTGGGCATCGAGCTGCTTTTAGAAACGGCTAAGCTGCTAATCAACCTCACATGATTGGCCAGTTCTATCGAAGTACCGAGAATTTCGGCGAACTTTTACGGATCTGTTAAAAGACGTCATGCCTTGCTGCCAGTGTTGGTGTTGGTCCCGGCCCATGTGTTGTTCGATATGTGGGGTCCAAATCGTCTCCCTGGCGTGACGTACCAGCCTCTGACTGAAAATCACATAAATACGAAACAACAACACCAACAATAATTGACTATCACATGTCTCCCAGTCCGGATCCTTCCTTAGCTCAGTCGGTAAAGACATCGCTACAAAGCAATACCATGTTTAACGTGACTTGGTTCGATTCCCGGTCTGGTCTAGGATTTTTTTAAAGAAAATTTATCGACTCCCTGGGCATAGGGTATGGGATTGTACTTGCCACACAATCATACTAATGCAATAATGGTACCTGTTATCAAAAGCTTTCAATTAATAACTGTGAAAGTGCATTTACACGGCCAGCCGTTTCATCTCACTTTTGAGTCGTTGATGACTAACTTTCATCAATAGTGGATACACTTAAATTTGAGTAAATGTTACTGCCATTGACAAGCCGACAAATCAAAAACATCCATCTGATTTGAGTCGATTTACTCAAATTTGAGTGACTACTCTTTTGACGAAAGTGATTAAAAAACGACTCAAAACTAAGTTGAAACGGCTGGCATCATTGAAACTTTGCTTTTTTATCGAAAATAATCGAAGCACTCGTTCTCATTGTATCCAAATTTTCAGATTTATTTCCATTATTTTTATTGGTCATTTTTATTCTTTGATTGCTCATATTCATCTTTCCACTGATCGTTTTTATGTTTTTATTGCCCAATTTAATGATTTTATTGCTCGTTTCTTGTTTCATGAGCATCAGCTTTTTTTCTTATGTTTTACTCTTCACATTTTATTTATTTTTGGTCATTTTTTAATGCAGTGTTAAATCCAGCTTTTGATATGTTCAATGTTTCTCTGTAATTTTCAATTTATTCATTGCTAAGCTCAACAGGAATATTTGGGTTAGGCCAAATTTCCTTTGATTATTTAAAATGTTGAATATACATTTACGCAGGACTTTGTTGGACTTATATTTTACTTCCTGTTTTTAAAAACGCAATTTTGAACATTTTCACTGGTCAGTTCAATGGATGTTTTTTTTTCAGTACTTATTATTCTGTTTTGAAATGATTGTTGTTCAGCCTTTTGTTCTGGTTTATTTTCTTTTCTGATATCTTACTTTCATTTTTTTAATAACTTTTGTTTTTGTTTAATTTTTTGATATTCATTCGTTTATCACATTTCTTTAAACACTTTTGTGAGCGAATATGATAAATTTACCGTTTGATTTTTGAAAACTAGAAATATTTTATCACAAATTTAAATTTAAATCGTTTAAAAAGCTAATTGAGATGATTATATTGCAAGTACTTCCATTTTTGAAATCTCTTTTGAAGTTTCCATTGTCCATCTTTGTAAATTAAGTTTTGAATTTTCTTATCAATGTTCTAATTTTTCTCAGATTATTTTCATATCTTCAATTTCGTTTCAATCAGGCTCATTTTCAGTTTTTCATTGTTCATTTCCCTTAGTAGTACACCTGCTGCAGATCAGTTGAAGTTACCTGAATGCAACGCAATTCAACAACATTCAAGTAACTACAACCAATTATGTCAGCTTCATGTTGCTTGGCTCAGTTTTCCATATTATATGACTCCTCACTTCAATTCCACATTTCCATGCATTGTTTAGTATTATTCGAAAGTAAATTAGATTTTATTTTTACGTCCATGGTTCGAGTACCATTGGATACATGCCCTTTCGCTCAATTTTCAATAAACATCTATTGATTTCCTACCTGCCGCACTCTGATGGAACTTTCACTTTCTCTTCACATCTTTCATTCTAGCCAAAAACATTAATGTTCACTCTTGGTGCCTCATGGTGATGAGCGAACATCTCTTTCTACATCAAAATGGATTGTTAATAATAGTTTAGAATTTTTTTCAACTGCAAATTGTCATGTTCTTCTTCCACTGACTCAATTCAAATATGTCATTAACTTTTCGCGCATGTTCCATTTTCAATTTTATTTATTAAAACTTCTCATCTTTTTTATGCCAATTGCATTTTTTTTCTTTTTCACGTTTTGGTTTTGTTTTGTTCACTTATTTGGAAAAGTTTATTGTTCGATTGTCAATTTTTATGCCCCATTTTCCGTTGTTCATTGCTGATTTTATGTTTTTTAATTTATTTTCCAAACTTTTCCAAGTTATCTTGTGTTTCAAGGTTATTTTTGATCATGAATATTTTCAGTTTTTCATAACCTATTATTATTTTTTCCGTGTAGTTTTTTCTCAGTAATTTTTTAATTTTTCATAGAACTTATTTTTTTCTTTCATGTCTTCATTGCCTTAATCAAATATTTGTAAGGGTCTTTTAATGAATTTCATCCTGCTTGTCCAACAAGTGCTTGTCAAATAGTTCAAAAGCCATGAGAGTACTTTTTTTTTAAGTATCAAATTGGTTTATAGAGATTGTTGAAAAAATGCAACAGTTGCTTTTGTGAACTAGTTTAAAGAGAAATGTTTACAAGACTTGGTTTATGAGATTATTCCGGTATGAGGGAAATCAGGTAAAATGGAAACTTTCGAGAGGTCATCCGTAAATGAAACCATCACCATTCGATTCTGCGGACATTTTTACATAAGTACAGTGCAAGTGAGGGCAGCTACTAGTGCCGATCTTCAAAACAGCATGATTTAAATGATATTATTAAATTATGATGGGAATTCGGGTAAAATGGACAATTTACTGAGGTCAAACCTTAACACAACTATCACCATTAAATTCTCCGGACATTTTTACGCAAGAACAGTGCAGTTAAGAGCAATATAACCAGTGCCGATCTTCAAAACAGCATGGTAGATGAGGTTTTTCAAATATCAAGGGAATTCGGGTAAAATGGACAATTTACTGTAGTCAACGCTAAACGAAACGATCACCACTCAGTTTTGCGAACATTTTAACATAAGTATAGAGCAAATGTGAGCAATATTATTAGCGCCGATCTTTAAAACAGCATGATATAAATTATATTATTAAATTATAAGGGGAATCCGGGTAAAATGGACAATTAACTGTGGTCAACCCTAAACGAAGCTATCACCATTTCCATTCTCCATTCTCCGGACATTTTTACGTAAGTATAGTGCTAGTGAGAGCATTTTACCAGTGCCGATCATCCAAATAACGTGATATATGAGTTTATTAAATTTTGAGGGGAAATCGGGTAAAATGGACAATTTACTGTGGTCAATCCTAAACGAAACCCTCATCCTTAGATTTTCCGAACATTTTTACATAAGTAATGTACAAGTGAGAGCAATTTCACTGGCGCCAATTTTCTAAACCACATGGTATATGAGTTTATGCATGTGTGAAGGAAAAACGGGTAAAATGGACCACTTTCTGGTATCTGATCAAAGTTTATTTTTTTCCCTACAGTTCTTCAGCTTCTTTTGAAAATTTACAGTGCATTTGGGTTCAATATAGTGGCACCAAGTTTAGTTTTTGGGTAATAATTCTAGTTGGCATCCAAAATGAGGGAGATATGGGCAAAATGAGACTTTTACTGTGGTCAACCCTAAATGAAACCAACAGCTTTCGATTTCCCGCATTTTTTCCCATAAGATAAGCTATTTTTAGGGACTCCTATTCTGCGCCGTCTAAATAAATGGGATTTTGGATCCACTTTTGCCCACTGTGCGTCGTCAGGAGGCGATGAAAACCAAATGGAATCGATTTTTTCCTCCCTCGGCCCAAAGATCCAACCCGATTCGGAGTTTTCCATGATTCGCTTTAATTGACTCCTATCAGCGTATGATAATCTCTCTCTAATGGAACCGCTTATCTTGCGAGGAGAGTTTCCTCGAGCAAACATTTTCACCACGCACTCATGTTCACGAACGGGACGAACGAACATGCTTCTTCCATACAGTGCCGAGATAACTAATCTCCGAGTGGCATTCGACTGCCTGCTCCGTAAGCGACCAGACAAATGTGCTAAACTAACAAGCCTCCGAGCTACGGTCATGTTTAAGGTTGGTCTGCTGGCTAAACCACCTCCTACTAGCTACCTGTCAATGCACTTTGCCACCTCGTTTGGCCACCGCCACCGACAACTCCCTACCCGCAGGCCGAAACCAGGGTTGACCGAGACAGACTATGCTATAGCTTGACACATGAGACGCCACTAAATTTATTCAAATTTGATTATTATTCAAACTCAGGATGATGTTATTGAAGCGACTTCAGTGGCAGAGGTTTAGTTAAAGTCGATTACGTGCTGACACAATTTTCGGTAAATTATACACGTTCGAGATGAAAACTTGAAAACTTACCCGTTTTGTTCCCATGATGGATCCTTGTCGGCGACATTTCCAAACTTCGTTAATTGTTTTCACTTGAACTGAAATGGAAATAATTTTTTCAACTGATTAATTTCATTCGCTAATAATCCACTCACCTCAGGGCCATCGCTGTCAAACTTTTGTTCCTCAGCCGGTTGAAATTTCACTCTCTAAGTAACCCAGCAACCACGCGCCTCCTTCGTTCGCAAATTTTTCCAGCTCCGGCACTCGGTGGTTCTTCAAGTTTCAAACGCCGATGCGAAATCCTACTACGGAAAATTGCGATAAACGATCGTTTGATAATAATAAAACATGGCTCCCCACCCGGCCCAGCGCGAGGATGCCGGCGGTGATTGCCCTCATCTGCTTGTTTGCCCCCCCCCCCCCCCAACCCCTCGCTCCATTTCGAGGGGGAATTTAATGGAGGTTAATCGTTTATTCAGCAGCGTTCCTCGCCTGCCATGGCTCGAGACGGCTTTAACGGTTGGCGGGGCCGGAGCGGGACAATCGTGGCAATATTTCAGCGCTCTCCTATCGCCGACTTTTACGATCTTACGGCAATATGAAAACAATGGAAATGGAGTTGGGACAAAATTCACAACAAACCGAATGCGGAACGGGAAGCGCGCTTATTTACGACAGAATCAATAAGCATTTATTTGTCGACGGCGACAGCAGCGACGACGACGACGACGACGAGGACGACGAATGCGCGACTAACGACGATGGTTCCGCTGTTATTGTAAGCTTTCGAATGGAATTCGAGTTGAGTGAATGGAATATGCAAAGTTCGAACTGCGAATGAAAATTGAAAGGGGGTGAATCGGGCATAGTCCTGTCACATGCAAATCAACGGAAAGGGGAATAAATTGGACTGAATTGTAGTGCAGCTGGATTGTAATGCAAACGAATTTTCATTCTGTCTATTCAACATGGTTCGATTATGCTTAACATTTATTTTTTCTGTAGTTTAAAAATTGAGTGTGTACGAACTAGCATCGTGCGGCACACAGTTATCGGAAAAGCCTTTTCTACCGGCGAAATTGATAACTCCTAAGGGTTACGTTTCCGAATTATGGTGCTTTCTACAATGTTGTACCTGAAAAATGTGTCCATTTTGTGGTGGTTGCTTTGCAGTTCCAAACATTTCCGCTAGGGCGGCGCTGTTGCGAATTTTTAAACGAACTTTTAAACACAATATTAGTGTGATGTCCAAGACAAGTTCGTTGGGAATATAATTTCAAGCAACTTAGCCCAAGACACACTTTTTCTAGCTCCCCTGCTTCTTGCAATTTTTCTGCTTTAAATCAGGGTGTCTCTAAAAAAATCAGTTTTTAAATTATGACTTTTTTGTTTCTCGTTTTGAAAAATAGTGTCTTAAAACAAAATATAGAAAATGTTACTGCAAGCATTTTTGCTCAATGAAGTTTTTAATACAGCTTATCATTCAACAGTTACGGGTAGTTTTAATTTAAAAAATGCGTTTTTTCTTTAAAACGTGGTGAGAATTGGCCAAAAAATCATCAAATTTGTTTAAATGGGTATTAAAAATGTGGAAAATTATTTTCGATATTTTTTTTATTTGAATGAAATTTTGCATACGCGTTTGGCCTAGGAGACTGATCATTTTCCGCGTTAACAAATATTTTTGTGACTCAAGAGTCAGTTTTAAAAAGGGCGTAGGCATTTTGAATAGCACTTCCATTTATAGCTCCAAAACGTTTGGTTGTTCAAAATAAACTGTCCAAGAACAAGTTGTTACCCTATGTGTGAAAGTTGGGAAAAATAATACACCGAGAGAAGAAAAATCGCGTACCACAATTAACGATGAAATGTTTGTACCAGGTATAACGCCTGAGATAATGCACCTCGATAGTACGCACCCTCGATAGTACGTACATTTTGCCTCGATAATACGTACCCTCGATAGAACGTACATATGATTCGATAGTACGTACAGCCACGATCCTAGATTTTAACGCTTCTTTCAAATTTACCCTTCAAACAGGTTGCGGCGGTAGGACATTATTTTATTAAAGTGGCCGTTACAAAAGGCCTTACCCGGATAAAATAACTATACAATTACAATACAATAATATAAATTAAAGTCTATTGCCGACCATGAATCTTATTGTTCTCGTATTAGATAAATGAAAATGCATATTGTCATTACAATAGATCTACTATTCACCCTATATGCTAGAATTTTCAACAATTGCAAAACAGTACAATCAACAGTAATTGACTCAGAGTTGTTCGGGAAAAAATGATTTTTTCTTAAGTTAAGATACATAACAACCCTCTTATTCTATGGTCGATGTCTCAATTAACAATAAATTCTATTGTGGAAACAATTACTCCTATTGTCATCGTATTGTCATAAACAATACTATTAATTGTAAACACTATTGGCTCTATTGTATGGTTGCAATACATTCAATTGTAAATCTATGAGAATTTTTTTTCGAGTACATAGGACGCGGTTTTGATTCTTCGTGAATTCATTTATTGCATTCACACTCTAATGAGCAGGATTACCCTGCAATAAGTCACAACTGGACAGGATATGTTTCTCCCTCTTTATACCTTATAGTTCCTACTCATGCGTTTGAACAAATGTCATAGGTGTCTACTAGCGTTGTCAGGCAGGTTGTTAACTATAGTATACAGAGTATGTGTGAAGGAAATGTTAAAATGCTTTAAATGATTTAAAAAATATTAATTTACTGTTCGATTTTGGTATAATCATTCTATTTGAGTATAATCAACTAAGGGAAGGTCCATTAATTATGTCACGCAGTAAGGGGGGAGGGGGGGGGGGTTGGGAAAACGTGGCGATCCATACAAAAAAATTTTAAGGTCCATACAAAAAACGTGACAAGGGGGGGGGGGGGTTATAAAAATTATTTTTTTGCGTGACGTAATTAATGGACGTTCCCTAAGCGGGAAACGAAATAAAACTTGTAGTAAGCTATGCAAAAATCTTCTCATTTCGTAAGAGTAAACAAAACCAATGCATCGCATTGTCATGAGAGGCCGTTAGCTATAAATACCAGCTAGCTGTGCTGATCCGGTCGACACTTCGTCAGCTCTCACAATCTCGGACATAACATCGTCAGTCCACACGAAGCTACCGTTAGCGAGCTTGTAAACAACATCCATGATTTCTCGGAAGAGTTGGAAATCTCAGCTGACGAATTGTTGACCTATATCAAAGCTTATAAGAACATGAAGGCCCCAGGTTTCGATAACATCTTGAACTTGGAGCTCAAGCATTTGAGCCCCCAGTTCTATAACCATCTGGCGATGGTTTTCAACCAATGCCTGCGTCTTAGCTACTTCCCCTCAGTGTTGGACGTCAGCTAAAGTCATACCCATCCAGAAACCTGGGAAAGATCCTTCGTGTTCCAAAACCTATAGACCAATCAGCCTTCTCTCAGGAGTATCGAAACTATTTGAGAAAGCGATCTACCGTCGGCTTCTTTCATCTGGCGACGAGCTTAACATCTTGCTCGACGAACAATTTGGCTTCCTACGTGGTCGGTCGACAATTCACCAACTTAACCGAGTCATTAACATCCTCAGACGAAACAAGTCTGTTTCAAAATCATCTGCTATGGCACTTCTCGACATCGAGAAGGCCTTTGATAACGTGTGGCATGATGGCTTGGTGTACAAGCTGTATCTATACAATCTTCCCATCTTTCTTGTGAAGATAATTGAAAATTACTTGTCAGACAGGACACTTCGTGTTTCGCTGCAAGGTGCAGTTTCCGATGCACAGGAGATATCTGCCGGTGTTCCGCAGGGAAGTATACTAGGTCTTCTTCTGTAGTGGAAGTATACTGATCCTGGGCCCTCAATTGTGTTATCATTGATCTTGTTTTCGAATGCTGATGTGATTTTATGTGTTGCATGAGTTCTGTCAAATCATAAACTGGCAATTTCCCCTGGAGTGCCCGTAATATGACTGGAAGTAACAAATGTGGCCTTAGACAGCCGGAATAACCTCCAATGAACTTATTGTTGTATGCACAATTGTCATGCAAACTTCACTCATGTTCCAGCGATATTCTCGGAACCAGTAAATCGATTCCAAAACTATTAAATAACGTTCAATGAAACGGGAAACCACTCATTTGATGATTGTAACGTTGGATTCGGACCAGTAATTGCAGATTAAAAGTCTTCTCAAATAACGGCACAAACACCCCTCTACACCCTCCCCCCCCGACACACACACACACACACACACACACACACACACACACACACACACACATTTTTCTTTCCCGTTAAGCTGATTCGATTGGTATATGATATGACAAGAAAATCATTCCTTTTGCCGAATTAACTGCCTTTATTGGACAAAATATTTATTAACATTGTTAAATTTATTATTTTATACAATTTTATCGATTTAAAACCCACTATAGAAATAAAAAACAAAAAAATATTGTGATTCGATAGTACGTACGATTCGATAGTACGTACACTAAACGAGGCGTAGGTGTACGTACTATCGAGGTATACCTGTATATGTATTTTTTTTTTTTTTTTGATGAACAAATTGGAAGTTATTACGTTAATTCCAGGATGGAGAAATGTCAGAATTTTTTTTTCTAGAACATCAACTTCCAGTGAATTTCTCAAAATTTTTATTGTTGCAAAAATAAACGTATATTGATTAAATAATCTGATTTTTGAAGTATTTCATAACTTTAGAGCTGCGAATGATGACCTTCATTAGAGCATTCGCTTTCGAGATATTTGCGATTTAATTTTATCATACTCGAATAGTTTTCGAAAATACGACCGTTTCATAAGTTTTTCTAGACTCTACAACAACAAGAGTTGCTATTTCAAAGTGTATAATAAATTTTACGCTACTCTCTCGTTGACCGCAAGATGATTGAATGAACGGCTCAAACAAAAGCCTTACTGTTCGTCTTGTTCTCTCACTGGCCTATTTGGTGCTTGAACTTCATGACCACTTGGGGCCATAGTAGTTGCAAAACCGCCAGCATAGAGTTAGTAGCATAAAAATAAGAAGAGAAAGAAGATTTTAATATTTGACGGCATGCTGGGTGTATGTGAGATTATTGGTGATATTTTCACAACGACTCTTCGTTTCTTTGACCAAAAATTTCGAATCCCTGTAACCCAACCGAACCCAATTGAAATCCAGTTCTAATAAGTCAAGCCCATTGACTGCCTTAAATTGTTGTCCAAACCCTAAATTCCTAGTGCACTCTTCACCTTAGGATCTGTAGACATTCCAAATCTAAAAATATTTCAAATATGAAACCTAGGCTTAGACGATTCTGTTTCCTATCTAGCGGGTTTATCTTTACTTTGCTCATCCCTTCCACTCATCTACTGTTTAGCTTGGAGGATTCATGTTCCAGCTAAATCTCACCGCATTGCAAGTAGGTAATACGAAAACAGTGATCCTATGATATTGTAAATCACTTATCAAACAGTGCTCCTGATACAAATCAAATCTAAAGTTCAATTCTACTGCTTCAAACGGTGTTTTCAAAACGGGCCCTCCGCTTCCAAGCTCTAATATACATGCTTGTTGTCGTCAGTTTCAAATAACACTTTTCTGTGACCATGTGCCTCATTTTGAAATCAGATAATTACCTTGATCAAAACATTCACCGCTTTCTAAAATAGTGCAATTACATTCAGATATTATACCATGAGCAAATCAGGTATTTCTGGTTTTTTATTGCATAAAACAGATGGATAAACCACAACATAAATTGCCATAATGAAGAGAGTACTATAAGTCGTTTTCCCTAAATTAATAGTAAGAAGTCTAAGAGTGAATTGCGGCCAGTATCACACCAGATGTAAGTGCCCTTATATAAACGTTCTACGACGTGGCGGTAGAAAAACGACTAGAACATGTGATACTTTCACTACTGGTCAAATTTTTGGTTTCACATGCATGTTTATAGCACGAGATAAGCCCTCTCACTGTCGACAAAGTGAAAACTTTGACCCACGAGAGGGAAAAAAATTTAAAAAAATGTTTTAAATTTTTTAATGATTTTAAAATTTTTTATATAAATTTTCGATTTTATTCCGGAATTTCTTTTTTCAGTGTATATTTTTTGCACAACCTTCACACATAGGGCTACAACTTGTTCATAGACAGTTTTTGTTGCACAACTTAAGGTTTTGAAGCTACAAATTATTAATGGAAGTGCTATTCAAAATGCTTACGCCCTTTTCAAAAATGACTCTTGAGTCCAAAATTTGTTTGCATCAGTGGAAAAAGCTAACTTTCGTCGGTAAAACGTGTGTACAAATTTTCATTTAAATCGGAGACACTCGAAGTTGGTCGGTAGGTCATTTCGGCTGGAAAAGCTTATAGAACGAACGGGGCTGTTTGTAATCGGACATGTTTTTCGTCAGAATTACCCCTAACTTTTGAAATACAAAATATACCTAAAGGGGGCGACCCTGGCGTAGTGGTTAACATCCATACCTCTTGTGCCAAAGTCACGAGTTCGATTCTAACACCCGGACAAGTTACGGAAATTCCCAAAAAGGTATTTGAATGACTACGACGGGAGATGAACCAGCCCAGGGCTGAAAATCTCGATAATAGAGGAGGAAAATATATACCTAAACTATTAGATCGGCAAAAACATGCAAAATATTTTTCACTACATTTCGTAAGAATGTTAAAAACTAAGAGGTTAGAATGAAAAAAATCATTTTCTAGGGACACCCTAGTGTAAATTAGCAAAATAGCTCCAAACTTAAGCAGCGTGCAAGCACCGGACGCTCCAGTCTTGAATGAGCAGCCTGAAGCATGTTTAATTGGCTTTGTTTGCGTTACTGTACAAAATTCAGTTTTAAAGGAATAAGTATTTCAATTGGTGTGAACATGTTTGGCAAACCCCAATGCAATTAATAAAATCTATGTTTTCATTCATCTGCTAGTGCCCCTCAGGATATCTAGGGGCACAAAGGCAAATGAAACACGCTTCAGACTGCTTCAATTCCAAAAAAACGAGCAGTAAACGATCTCTTTATTTAGTTTGCAAATCACTTTTTCTTAAAATGAGAAACAAAAAAGTCATAATAAAAATTAATAAAAAATCAGAGACACCCTGATTTAAAACAGAAAAATAGCTCCATCATGGTCGAATGAAGAACTAGAAAAATGGTCTTGAGCAAAGTTGCTTAGAATTATATTCCCTACAAACTTGTCTTTGACGTTACCTTGCTATTGTGTTTCGTTTAAAAGTTAGCAATAGCGCCGCCCTAGCGGTAAAGTTTGTAACTTCAATACAACCACCACAAGATGGACAACTTTTTTAGGTCCAACTTTGTACTGGACACCATGATTCGGTAACCTAATGAATGATTTTTCATTTGAGACTAACTTACAAACGTAAACAATGACTTTTTCCTACTCCTCGATGAGGAGTCCTCATTGAAAACTCACCTAATCAATCCACAACGGTCATTTAGAAGAGAAAGAGTTCACCTATCTGATTGAATTGGAATCTTACATGGGTAGCATTAGGCCCTTATGAAAAATGTTTATCAAGATAAATCGATAAAATTGAGAACATTGATAATTACTTGCGTCAAATTGTTCACACACGAGAGCTCAAATACTAACGAGCGGATTGTTTGACAGCTGCTGTGCAAAAACAGAGAGGAAACAAATGACAGGGCTTGCTTGCTAGGCAACGAGAGTTACTCGAGGTACCTCAAGAGCAACTCTGAAATTGCTATAGCTGAAACCGAAAATTATAAAATTAACGGAGTATTATGCGATACATTGGATATCCAATGTAATATCTGAAGATGCCATACCTGGGAATACTGACCATTTGGAAATGTTTTGTCTTCGGTGAAGCTTTTCAGTGGTGCAAGATCTTTTCATTAATGACCAGCAGTTCACTAGGTCAAGACCTTGTTATTGGAAACTATCAGTTCTGAATCTCTCCACCCCGTGGCGCTAGTGTGTTTGTACACCCTAGTAGCACATTTTTTGCAAACCAGTTAAAAAACCTTCTATGTCACTCAATTGAGTCACAATCAAGTTGCTACAACCAATTGTGACAGCTTCGTGTTGCTTGGGCATTTCTGGAATCTACTGGATTCGTCT
Organism: Aedes japonicus; assembly: GCA_034211315.2. Taxonomy (NCBI): domain Eukaryota; kingdom Metazoa; phylum Arthropoda; class Insecta; order Diptera; family Culicidae; genus Aedes; species Aedes japonicus. Next base: position 2,215 of record JASCZW010007470.1, on the reverse strand, counting down.
CATATACAGGGATTCACACTTCAGCAATGCTTTTCAGTAGGTCAAAACCTTTTGATTTGTGACCAGTAGTTAAGGACATTTTCACTACGCGGCGTTGGTGCCTATGCGCTGAACTGGCCGGCTTGACGTGCCGCAAGGGCTCAGTAAGGATTGTCTGTCAAGACCCGAAGCTAAGAGTCAGTTCCATTGTGGTTATATCATACTAATTATTTTTTCTACTGTAGTTTTCTTCACATTTTTCAGCATTTCAGCTGGTTGGCGTAGCATGGGCAACGTTGTCAACTTGACAATAAGAAAGTGAGTGGCTGCGACTGAAGATCGTGCTCAAGTAGGGTGTATTTTATATTCTCATTTAATTAATAATTTTAGCACGCTTTGCGACATCTTTGCATTTCCAATTTCTTTTGCATTTCAGGGCACAGAGCAGCGTGACAATGTAATTCTTGTAATACTCAATTTGTTTTTCAGCATTTCAGCATAACTTTTTCATTAAAATTCTATTTTTAAACTACAACTTCTATTCCATACATGATTGTTTTTAAATATATGTGTTCAGGGATATTACAATAAGATATTATATTTTTTTCAGAAATCATCAAACGAGGCTCTTCGATTACCAAAACTGCTTTCTTCGACCTATAGAATAGTCTGTTGATTCTTAAAATAATAAAACAAATCAAATATCTTTTCATTGAAATTTTATCGTTCTTGAGAGGACTGATCTACTCAGCTCTTCAGGTTGTCCAGGGCTATTCAAATATTAATACATATTCAAATTTTATTTTGCAGCAACAATTCAGTGGCTTTCAGTTACAAATTTTTAAATGCATATATTATATTCTATAACGTACATTATATACACATATTCCAAAGGGTAAGAGGGAAATACAGATTACCAGACGAATTGTTGGCTGGATGAGGGATTTGTGGTTATCTGGCCCAAGTCATGGATGACAATTATGCCTGGAAATGATGAAAATCGTCAGATCGAGATCAGCGAAGGTCTAATTATCATCCCGCAGTCTACAGTGCGTTTGCTAACCCTATTTTTAACAAACCACCAGACGGAAATCCTAATGTGTGTTGCTTACTGTTCATTTCCTGTAATAAAAACGTATCGTTCGAAGGAGATTCTCTATCTTTTCTGTGGGTTTCGTGTAAGTGCATCTGCTTACGGGTCCTCATCCCCGTTTTTGGCCCTTCATACAACGAAATAGTGAGGATTACAGGTATGTACAGCTTGATCGCCGCCATTCGTGTACGCCATGGCAAGTCCTGCACTGGTGGTGGCTTCCTATCACATCACATCTTGTATATAACAAATAAATCAACTGTAAATTCCCTTGTATTCGCTTCATTGTTGTTGTTTTCTCTAATGTAACGCGAGATATGTATCCTCTTGTGGGCAGCTCTGATTTTGATAAACTTTTTCTTCCAAGGGGTTGTTCTCATATTTTTAGAGATAAAAGTAGAAACGAAAAATTGTATTACTATATGATAACACGTGATACATGTCAATGTTCTCACAATAAATCCGCGTATTTCTGACCGAAGATTAAACTAAACTGAACTGATTTAAACCGTTATTATTTGAATCACTATGTCCTCACTAATCCCAAGCAAAACAATTTTGTCCGAAGCTTTGTAAAAAAGGACTGAAAAAAATATACAGATTATTACCAATATGAAAATCTCCTTTTCTGGTGAAATTTGTCAATAAAACACACTGTTTTCCTAAGGCAATCAATTAATGTTTCTATGGTGGTTTGAGAACCCTCCGCTATCTGGAAGAAATGGAAATCTCTCCATCGGTTTGAGCTGGGGACAGTTCGGTGGGTTGTAGCACTGTTTTACTGTAATGACAGCTTGCAATTTCTGGCCAATACATGACTGGTTCATTGTGAGATCTGATGAATGGCAATATTAGCATTTGTACAGCTCTGAATTAAATGTCTAAACAGTGATGAAAACCTTGGTCTTCCTACCGAAACTACAGATGCCTTGCCAAATAATGTGTTTACGTTCAAATTTATCTGCTAACACAAACTTGAATTCGGCAGGAGCATCTCCCCGAGCCGTAGCCGTAAGTAAATTTGTTATCCCGGTAGCTGTTTGAAATTGACCTTTACATACGTTTCATCATCCATGAGGCAATTGAATTTTGACAACACCTGATTACACAGTTTTCTGGCACGGATTCTGGCCACATTGTTCT